>JABUQX010011943.1:0-11822 GCA_015478945.1 Trachelipus rathkii | reverse complement strand
ATTACTAAAGAAAGTCGTAGTTAGATGATGCCCCAACATCCCGCCAACCACCCCCAAACCATCCATTTCTGTGCAATATAATAGACCATTTCCCGTCTGGACAGCACCTTATTATGAAATGCCAATCACGTTTGTAGACAAAACGATCGATTTTGATAACGTTTTCCGCAGAACTGGGGTGTCCACTTCATCGGTCTATCCGGTCTTAAAGGAGGTATACCTAAACACTGGTAGCACATATCTGAGACCAAAGAGACCACGAGTCATACGCAAATAAGCTTCTCTCCATCTACTATCTCATAAAAAATATTCTCTTTTAAATCTCAAGTGCTAAGTCCTGTGTAAGTCCACACAATAAACCTCACTTCTCACTCAAGTCTTCAATCCGAACCCAGACGTATCTTAGGAGAATTTACACGGAACATTTACGTATACATCCTCTAATTATGAAGATATACTTATATCTCTAACTACTCCCACTCCTTACCTCTAATACAGATCTACTATTCTCCATCAATTCTATCCTCTTACTAATCTTAAAGTCGTCCTCTCAATTGTCAATAATACAATACTCCCATCTTATTATTCCTATCTCATCATCTCTTATCTCTTATATACACCAATTGCTTCCACCCTCGTCTTACATACCACTCTCTCAGCCCAACACAAACACCAGCCTCAGCTACCACTCCACAATACCACACCATGCGCAACACTTTAAGGTATATCAGACCACTAATCAGCAGTCGCAACATCTCCTATAATAGCCAAAACCACGGACTTCGCACTATATTCAGATATTAAATAGTTCAACATTTCCGTTACCTACAAAGCCAGAGAACTTTTACCACCCCCATTATGATCCCTCAACCCTGACGGACATCCTATTTAATATAGAGTAAATTTCACGAAGCATCATTTCTACATATTTATTTATCACAAAATTTTCGAAATCCCCTCTTGCAAACTGCGTCAGAAGAAAGGCCCTTGGCAGGGAGTCCTTCGTCCTGCTTCAACACACTACACATCACGAATTATCACGCTCTAAACCATAATAAACTCACAATCATAACTCTACCTCTCCATCTACATCTCACCACTATACAAATAAAATATCAGGAAGGCTGAGGGATCAATATATCAAAAATCTACTATACAATATCATCATAATCTACATCATTATTAATAGACAAATACAAACAAAATAAAAAACCAATCAACTCCTAAAATTATATCATAGGTGACGTGTGGTATGTGATGATGACTTTGCATCGACTACATATGCACCCTCGGATTGATAAATCAAACCGTCGACTTTACTGATCCCCATGAAGACCTATTCCGCCAATGCCGATATGACACTACATCCTAGAAGAGGCCTACCCCGTATTAATATGTAATAGAATCTTCTGCGTCTATTAAATTTTTCCTTCATAACTTTGTTTATTCACACGTTTTCTGGTTCCCATTATCGCTAAGCCTCAGTTCCTTGTGTCTGACTGTCTGAGTCGAATGGTTGATTAAGTACCTGTATATCATATGAGATTAAATTCAGATTCAATATCAATAAATCAGTACTACCATCATAAAGTAATAAAATTATATATCAAACACTCTCTATCTAACCAAACGTCCACATCAATCATAATATATCAGTCATCTTTCATCATATCTAAAATATCATGAAATAATTATAATATCATCGTAATACATATTAATAAGGCTTACTCTCATCTGATGAATATATTAATCTTGATCTGTTTAAGAGTCATTGATCATAAATCGTTGACTATGATATGATTCGTGACCTGTAGACTTCAGCAGAGATTAGGCCTCTGAGTTAGAGTAGTTTACAATCTAAGTGTGATTTCTATTACCCTAATCAATATACTGAGAGAACATATAATATCCTGAGCGATTTATATATATTGGACCGAGCAAGAACACCAAGGCAGACCTGTATGATCCATATAATACTCGCTCACATCTAGCTAACTTCATAGAATGTCAAAAATATTAACGTAAATAATTTTTCAAATCATATAAATCTAATAATAAACTAGATTAACATAATCTGACTACTCAAAATACATCTCTCAATAACATTCATAAATCGATATCTATAATACACCAATCAACTACTACTATCTCACCTACCTTATCTAATCTACCGTAATACGTAATAAATATATATATAATGATGCTTCATGCAGACCAAACATCAGATATCTGACCGAAACATCGCCCTCACACTTTTTTTATCCCCGTACTGCTTTATTAATTCAGCATTAATTTTCCCACATAAAAACAATTAACACATGCCCGACACCATCCCACCCAAACCCTGCCACACTCATTTTCCTTCATACGCTAACAAAGGTATGTATCGCACATTTTCCATATCAGGCTTTTCGCCAACTAGTGTTCTATAGATCGATCTCCAATATCATCCTATAACTCATGCCAATAGTATCCACTAACCTCAGGCATCTAAAAATCCAACTATGCTCTCATATCTAAAATATTAAGATCCATCAATATATAATAATCTAAAATCAAATACACTCTAATATATATCAGATCAAATGGAAGCCACGATCTAGACATACTTCGAACCAACAATTAATATGCAGGATCCTATCTCAAAAAACGTATAAAGCCACACCCAAGACCACCACCTATAAAGTCCGGGTCTTAATCATTGATACTGAGACCACCCGAACTATACCACATCACCTACTCACCATCCTATCTATCGAGAGAGCTATGACCATCGCTCATCAGCAACTCTCATAAACTAGGACATGATGTACAACCGTATTTACAACGGAGAGCCTACCTCCAGTCACGTATTTACACTTTTTAACTTTATTATTATTAATATTTTATTTCCCCTCGCCGAACCTCCCAGACACAGAGGTAACAAAACCGGACCCGAGCTAAGGGCGAGGCGTCGGGGATCTCTCGCCACTACACGAGGACACAACGCCAGCGGTACACGGACAAGAACCTCTTACTCCACACAACAACACTCAGACGGGCGAGAGTCCATCGCGCGAGCCAAAAACAACGACTCTTTGGTATTTGGGTGTACGCAGGAGGGTTCCATCCGCACAGTACCCATACCGGAGGTCTGGCACTCGTCACCAAATACGGACCAACCGCTATAAAGGACAATCACACCACCGTCGGACTCGGCCACACATGCTTTGCCGAGACAATACATATTACCACACTCACTAATAATTAGATATATCATAATCACGATATATCCTCTCTATTCTCTAAATCATGCCATTATCTATATCATCACACATAATAGAAATCATCATACATTACAATCTACTCGATCTAAGAATCTATTAATACTAATCTTCTATCAATAATACCCCTTATCCCTTACCCACCAACTTTACAATTAAGTGCTATAGTTTAGGTAAAAGCATTCTAATTAATATTGTTGCATACTTCAACTGCGTATTAAAAGATAAAACCGTGTATTAACCACAACTGACATCAATAGGGTAGGCGTCGCCACTGTTATTGAACATATAATCCTATACAACGTATATAAATTCAGCACTAAATAACCCTTCATCCATCAGGAGCCCTTAATCTTAACTTCCTCAATCCTGCGCAACTTTTTCTTATTTATTATCAATTCCCAACATAATTCTGCTGAAGCATTGGAAACAACTATATTTTTCTTTTCACGATCTTTGCTTTTATTGCGCACACATTGCAAGAGCACCCACATCGGAGCAAGTCTGTTTTTAGCTTTTACAGTATAGGGATAAATTTTCCTGCCGAAGTTGTGAAACGCATTTCCTCTTCTGAATTGGAGATAAAATTATTCAATCGTTAAGTCTTTTATTTTTTCAATTTTCCTAGCAACAGAGCTTTTCAGAAAATTTTCAACATTTGTTGACCAAGTTGCCCTTTTTTATATCTACTACATCCAACTATCACACCAATTCCTTTAACAAGCTCACCGGAGTCCAATCTCACCACACTTTGTACATAAATATTCGATATCAATCATATACACTATCAGTAACTCTAATACTATCTATATATCTATTCTTATGCCATAGTATAAAAAGGGCTCTATACTAAATTCAAAATAAATTAAAAGTCTCAATCTTTTTATGATAACTATTAAAGACGTGGTATCTCGGTATTCAGGCCCCATATGACGATTGCAAGGATTCTGCACTAAAGAGTTTATTGATATCAACGATAATACACAGCAGTCACGGCGTAATATTCGCTTATGGAGCAGTTTTATCTTCCATCAAAGTTTCTATTCATTTACTCTCTTTTCACTGATTTTGTAAAATACGTGACAGTCCTCATCATTATGCGGTTTGTTTACATTTTACCGCACTGCCCTAACCAGACACTGATCAACCGGCTCTTCACTTCGAGATTTTTGTGAAAACATCTAACAAGTTATCTTTAAATATATCAAATCTATATCTAAATTCAAGTCAAAACAACTATTATAATATTTGTAATGACATGATCACAGATAATTCACACTATATCAATCATCAATAGAATAGTCAAAACCTCATCGATATATTCCTAAAAACAAAAAAAAAAAAATAATAATATATTCTGTCTAAATTACTCTCATAGATTTCAACACCATGTATTTGAGACTGACCATCACCATTCTAACGGCGTGACCGTCACACACGATACAACTCTACTTTCTGCCTTTGGCACATATTTTTATATTAGCTTTTTGTTAAAGGCCGTAACCATCAATTTTCTCTTTCGCTCGCTCACTCTGGTTTCGCCACTTGCCCCACCACTCCACCCCATTTTTTCCCGCACACTTTCCACAGTGACGTCCACAACTGACGCCTCCCCGTCAAGACATGTCCAGACCGGCCACCCGCGCCCCTCAACGGCTGGCCGCCACATTCCCCCATTTGCTCAGCCCCTTGGTCTTCCACGTTTGGACCCTTGACCCCTCCCGCTGGCCGTGCCCGCATGTTTCCCGTTTGCCTCGCCTCTGGCCCCCTCCCACACCGCCCTTCCCTACTAAGCACTCTTTCACCCTTTCTCCTTATCCGTACCCCCGCCGGCACCTCCCCTCCCACTCCCCCATCATGATCTATCTTCTCTCTATATCCTGCTCTTAATTCCTTATATCATCTTCTATCTTATCTCGGTTCGCTTCTTATGATATCCTAATCTATATAGTCTATCTCTCTATTTATATCATCCTATATACAATTATCCCCGTCCTTACATGGAGCAAGTTTTGTTGAGTTTTTTGCCCTGGGAGCCTGATTCCACCCATTGGGATTTCTCGCCCCACAGATCCGATTTTATCCTTCACCGCTCCTAATCTCTATTGTACAATGTCTGCCTCACTTCGTCATGCCTATTCACCATCTCATATCACTTTCTCCAGACTTTATTCATCTCACTCTTCCTTGTTTTCACTTATTGGTTGTATAATTTCGCGTCTTTCTCACGTGCTTACTCCTCTTTTCGGTCACGGATTCGTCTTGTCGTCCCTCCTTCTTACTCGTCTCTTCGTTTTCCTTCTCGGACTTATGAACTCATTCCATTACCACCCTTATGTAACTGTCCTTTCGTGACGTGTCGCTTGCTTTGCCACGCCATGCGCGTCCCATCCTCACTTGCCTCACGTTGGCTACCCACCGACTACTTGCGTCCCCCCCCTCCATCGCCCAGGCGACAGTCGCTCATAGCGCCACTTGCCACGGGTCGCTCACCGCAAAGGCGCGCCACCATCGGCCGGGGACGCTACACGAGTCTGAGCACTGAACCTTGCGGTCCCACACACCACCAATCGCCAGTGCGACTACCCGGTCGCTCCTCGAGACACTTTGAACCGGATACCGCATACCAGAGGCAGGCCACCACCCAGGAACGGAGCACTTGAGGTTAGCTGATGCATGGCCGCTCCTCGGTCCCTACGCTTAATGGCTCTGTCACGTGACCCACCACGACTCCCCCTCCTCCCTGGCACAACACCCTACCATCCGTTAAGATCGGACGTCTGGTCACCCCGGTTGACCTCGCGCGTGACGGTCATACTGAGCTGCTGACAACCGACACGGGCACAGCACTCCACGCTGCTTCCACGCATGCCCATGTTCCGACCAGTTTCACGCTCGTCGAAGGAACTCAAGTGGAGTAGCTCTGTGGCGGTCGTTGGCCACGGCTTAAAGCTCGTGCTTACCGCTTTTTTCGGGTCGGCTCTGGACCATCTGCAGACGCTTCCAGCCTGAGGCCCTGTCCTTTTTTATTCCGTCTCGCCGCGTCCGTTGCCACGGCTCCTCGGCCTTGCCTGAGGCTCATTCGCTTCTCGCTCCTCACCGCCGATCCTAGCGTATCACGGCAGGGCCAGTCACGGCCACCTCTGCCGCCCGCGGTAACGGGGCACAGCATGCTGGATCGTCCGGGGTAGCCACTTCGCGGCATCAGCGGTCGCACGTGCTTAGCCACTTTTCCGTGGGAGCTTTCGCTACCACATCCGTCCACCGGCGCCTCCGAAGGAGGCAAGGCCGATTTTGCAACCGTTTGTTCACGCAGCTGTTTTTGGCACGCGGCCCGCACCCTTCTTTAATCACTCAGGAGGGCCACGTCAGGTGTCCACCTTCTTTCTGCGGTGAACAGTGCTCTTACCTGTCGCACTATTCCTGCACGCACTCCGCCAGCATGCACTTGTGTACGCGGGCTGCAGACGCACCGTTGCGCTCGCCCTGCCCGCCAGCCATGTGTTCGAAGGCCATAGCGCGAACTCTGCTGCAACGAACCACTGTTCAGCTGTGGCAGCACGCATTTCGTTGCCGCGGGATGCACCTGCTTCCTTCGCTCTCGGTGATTCCGGCCAGCTCCTTTATCCCAGTAGTGGACACCGACGCACTCTGCCGCACGTCCCCGCTCGGAACTTCCTTCCCAGAGATAGTTGCCAAGACCACGCCGCACTCCCTGTCCCGCACTTCTCGCTCGGCTCCCCGCCGTGACACGCACCGTCCTTTTTTTGGGCGCCTGTGGCTGCTGCTGGCCGAACACAGCTTCTACCTGCAGCGCTACCGCGACGTTGTGGGCCGCCGTTCCGTAGGGAGGCCACGTGGTGTCTTTATATCGAAGCGCCGCACAGTGTGGACCCATCATCAAGCGTGTTTCCAGCACATTGGTTGCGGTGCTCTGAGGATCTGTGTCCGGCTTCTTCAATTACTGTTTCACTCTCGTCGGACATCTGCATGTTTTGGCTTCTCCCTCTCCTGCCTTCGTGTCGCGGCAGCCCCCCCCGTTGTCGTGTATTTGCCGTCTCCGACCGCGCCCGTCCCGCCTTTGGCTGGGCAAGCCCGCGCCGTTTCTCTGACTGCAAGCTCGTCGCTCATTTCCCCCAGCCGTGCACCTATGTTCCATTACGGGCCCCGTAGTACGACCAGATACTGCTCGTAGTGGGGGACCCATTTTGGGCCCGTCTCCGATCCCGTTGGCGCCCGCATCTCGGCGACTGTGTTACCGGAGTGTTCTACTGTTTCTCATAGGACATAGCCTCCCGCCATCTCCATCGGCGCATTCATCCCGTTCACGTTTGGCGAATATTAGTTATTTGCCAACCAGCTCCCGTCCTGTGTCTCCGCCATCTACCCTGTTAAGGCTTGCAGAGTTCGCGAAGAGTGCATTCCTCGGCATTCATGTTTAACCCGCCGGGTGCCCCCCGTCCGATAAGCGCCCTCCCACTCTCGCCCACCCTACCGTCTTCCCCCCCCCCCGTCATTCCCCCTACCAGGCCCCGCCCACCCTACACTCCCCCGCTCCCCACCTTACCCCCACTCACGTTCATACCATCTAATAGCACAGCGGGCGCCATTATATCCTAAATCACCGACCATTAGCCCACTCCCCATCCCCATATCGTCATCATCCTTTCTTCCTCACACTCCGATCACTTCCATCCCACCACCCACATTTTCACCTATCCTCCTTCCTATATACTACTAATATACTATATTATACTTATACTCATATATACATACTCACCACTTTCTTTATTTAGCGTAATTGCGTTACCATTGCTGACCACGCACACTCCCACATAGTCAGCCTAATACCAGCAGGTAATTACTAAACTAATAACTAAGCGTAAAACTAACAACGGCTATTGTAATGGTAAAATAATGAAACAATTGAATATATTTCAAAAACTAACTACAGACTAAGTCGTCTAAACTAAAAATTTAAAAAAAACCTTGATAGTAAAAAAAAATTAAAGATTAAATGAAATACTGATTTTTGTCACCTAAGGTTTCTTCAATTATTAAAACCTTATTTGAATTAGGGGATAAAATAAATAGCTAAATACACAAACACAAAGCATATAATAAATTTTAAACCACGAACACCTATATTTACTATTAATCCTATATTTCACTATATATTAATACTAAGCTTATTACTATAATGATGTCAACATAAGTTTTAAATCCAGGAATCAATGTGTACATATACTTCCACTAATTTTTTTATTGTTGTCTCACCGTTATTACGATATGTTTAATATGTATTATATTAACATTTATTATTATTTATATCATATCCCATTATTACTAATTTATACGATATATTGCAACCATTCACGAAAAGATTTGATAGAAGGAGGTTTTTAGCCCCTTGGGCTTGCTACCAGGAAGAGATTTCAAAAAAAATTCTGTTAGTTGATTTCAACGTAGTTAAAGATAAAATAATTTAAAATCTGTGCATACCACCTCTCAATTTTCTTCAAAACCTTTTTTTTCCTGCATCTTCCTCTTCTCTTATTCGTCATCATCTCTCTCTCTCTCTCTCTCTCTCTCTCTCTAAAAGAAATAAGAAAATCTGCTGTAAGTTGCTGTAGAGAAGAAATTTCGAGCGATAGGAAGGGGAATTTTCTAGCCGCTTGCTACGAGTGGAAGAGATTTTGGAAGAATTTTCCTGAAGAAGCGAACTCAAAGAAAGAATGATTAAAAGTTATTAATTCCCTTTCTTCTCTCTCTCCTCTCCCTCCCTTCCTCCCGGTCTTTGCCTCTCTCCTCTCTCTCTGCTCTCTCTCTCTCTCTCTCCTGTAAAAGAATATAAAGAAAAAACGTTGTGTATGCCTTGCAGTAGGAGAAGAAACTGGACGATTGTGATTTGCATTTATTGCACATATTTCTTTTTGAAGGTGCTTTTATTTCGTTAGGTGTTGTTAAGCTATATATGCCAAATAAAACACAATAATGGCTCTCTCTCTCTCTCTCTCTCTCCTCATTACGGAAGCATTTTCTCCCACCATTTGTCTGCTGACCTCTCTCTCTCTCGTCTCTCTCTCTCTCATCTCTCTTTCTCCTCTCTCCATTAACATATATATTATATATATAATATTAATTTATATATATATATAATATATATATAAATATATATATATATATATATATTATTATATTAAATATATATATATATTATATTTATATATTATATATATATATAATACAAAAAAAAGTATTTTGAAAGGATATGTTGATAAATGTGAGGTTCATAGTTAAAATCCTATTTAAGCATGAAAGCATGCATTGAGTTAATTGTACATTGATTGATCAACTAGTATACACTCATTGCCAGGATTTATGTTGTACTGTTGGACATATCTGCCGATCGTTCATAGTGTGCGAATATTCGACCTGAGTTGTGTACATTGTTTGGAGTCGGATCGGTAAGTTTTTAAGAGAGCGGAGTCGAGTAGTAATTTTGAAGAGGGTGGAGTCGTAGTCTGTAATTGTGGAGTCGGTAACTTTCAAGAATGTAGAGTTGGTCAGAAAGTTTTTAACTACTAAGTTGTGCATAGGGACTCTGTGAGTGATTCAAATCACTTCATTCCAGTTCACTTTACCTTGCGACTTCACAGCCGCAAATGCAATGTGAAACTTCGAATTTTTTTAACTCTGACATTATGTTTCAATGGAATTATATATCTAATATATCAGGACCTTCAAGACCTTTACTATCTATAATTTAAGTTCGGAAGAAATAAAGATTCAGGACAATGAGAATTTCCTTCATTGACAATAAGTATCTTCTACTAGCACTTTGTTTATGTGATAAATCTACAGGTAGAACTTACCTGAAGATCGAGAGAAGCTAAAAATGCCTTTGCAACGTGCATTTTTTATTAGGGGTTGGCACAGAAGTCAAGCAAGAAAGAGATCAGCATCTGATAATATTGTAAGGTGATGAACATACAGCCAGCCCCGTTACTAATTTCTCTAAGTCATTCTTCCTTCAGAAAGATCAGAAGACTTAATTAGTGAAACGCTTCTAATAGTTGGAGAGTTTGGCCGAAAGCGTCGACGGGTTCAAGAAGAATGTCAAGGTCTTTCCTCATCATTGTACACAATATTCCGTAACTTTATTCAAAATTTCTTTGCAGCACTGAAATAAGTTGAAAAAATTTATGTAACTTCGAAGCTTAAATTAGAAGAGGCCATCGAAAGGTATCCAGGCATTGACAAGAAGCTGCAATTGCTGTACTGCTCTACCTCCAAAGCAGGTGTAGCGTTTGAACCGGGTTTTTCTGCTCTTTCGCATGTTAAAAATACAGACGTAAGTGGAAACAATGGAGGTATCTGGCCGATGCTATCTATTATGTTAAGAACTAATTCCATTCAAGAGTAATGCAAGTTCATGATAACCTATGTAATAGTAGCAAGTTATATATATACGTATATAAGAATTATATATACTGAGTATATACTATAGAAATATTTACATTTTTTTATTGCAAGATAATATATAAATTAATATATAATAATAATAATAATAATAATAATAATAATAATAATAATAATAATAACATACTACAACCGGTGGACCTTTATGAAACCAGGGAGCAATAAAAATTTTTAACTTTGTAAAGTTGGTAAAACTAAGAAATATAGGTCCTTTTTTAAACCAGGGGTCAATAGAAAATTTAGTGTCGGAATGGTTGGTAACGCTATCTCAGAATTATTTCATTTGAGGGATATTTTGCGACTTTTCTAAAATATCCCATTAAATAAAAAGAAATGTAATAAAGTTTAATCTATAACATGGTAATGTCTATAGTTATATTTATATTATATATAGTTACAACTTACTCGGGCTGCGCGCGAGTACGTTGTTACACGGCACCGATCGCGCGCAGCGCGAATATGGAGCGAGCGCTTCAGCGAGCGGTCTGCACGCATATACTCCACTCTGCCATGCATCTAGTCTACAGTATTGTTTTAATTTTCATTTAACTCACTAAATATCTAATGAAAAAATAATTTAAAAAAATCAAGATAAAGAATTTTGAAAATGCGAAAAAAAAATGTCATTTAGACGTAATGTAACATACACAAAATCGAGCTTTATAAACGTGTCGCAAATTTAATTTAAAATAAATAAATCTCTTATATTCTGATTTTTCCCTTGGATCATAAAAGGTATAAAAGTTTACAAAACTTTACAAAGTTAAATTTTCTGATTGCTCCTGTTTAATAAAGGGTAATAATATACTTATAATAATATATAGTATATATATATATATATATTTATATATTTATATATATATAGTAGTATATATATATATATATTATTATATATATATTATATATATATAGTATGTATTGTATATATATATAATATATATATATATATATATAATATTTATATACTAGTATAGGACCCTTAGGGTAACTTCAGTGCTTCATTACTAACATGATTTTGTTTAACAAATGAACCGATCTCGAACAACTTTTCGTGTCTTAAGTGTCGTGATTTAAGAT
>JABUQX010011942.1:30000-32500 GCA_015478945.1 Trachelipus rathkii | reverse complement strand
ATTTTAATTGCCACCAGCCACCTTCCTGCCATCTCACAATCCTACTTACCACTCTGCCATTCATCCGTTCCCTTTTCATCCAAACATATATCCTAAATATTTAAACTCAGACACTTGTTCCAGCTGCTCACCATCTAACATAACTTCACACAGAGGACTGTCCTCACTCGCAACCATAACCATACTCTTATCTACGTTTACTCTCAAACCCCTCCTTTTACACACCCTACCAAATCTCTACTAATCCTCTCAAACTCTCTTCAGATTCACCACACAAAACCAAATCATCCGCATATAATAGGTAGGGCACCTTCCACTCACCTCCATTTTCCATCATTCTAACACCATGTCCTGCCACCCCCATCTCTAATTCTTTCATAACTCAATCCATATACAAATTGAATAACTAAGGAGACATAACACATCCCTGCCTCACTCCGCTATTTATATTAAACCAATCACTTTTGACACCATTTTATCTTACACACTTTTCACTATCGTCTAGGGATGTACCGCGGAACACAGGTATGTAAGGTGTAGCGGAAGTCGAAAAATTCCGGTTCCGGCCGGAACTAACTTGGTTCCGGCCGAAATTTACCGGAACTTTTTACTTTTTCAAATGTCTTTCTTAAAAAAATTCAGTAATTGATTTGTCATTTACTTAGTTATGATTATGCATAAAAAATAATATAGAAAACTGATATATGTGAACAAATATCATGATAAAATGACCTCGACTCTATACTTTCGAAAACTTTAAATATGAAACAACATTTTCACACTCGAACCGGTAGCTTTAGTACTCTAGGGTTGTGTATTTTTTGAGATTTTTTTAATTTTTTTTTTTTTTTGATTGTTTAGAACAAATTTGCTTTTTAATTATTATTTTTATAAAATTAGTAAATAATCCTAATTATTATCTTATTAATAATAAGTTTAGTAAATATAATTATTATTTAGTTTAATTAAGTTATTTAAATTATATTTACACTGTATAATATCTGAGCAGGGCCCTCTTAACCATTCATTCCGCCCTAGGCAAAAAAAATTCACCTAAAACATATGTAAAATTATATATATATATATATATATATATATATTATATATATTATATATATATATATATATATATATATATATATATATATATATATATATATATATATATATATATATATATATTATATACTATATATATATATATATATATTATATATAATATATAGAGATATAGATATATATATATATATATATATATATATATATATATATATATATATATAGAGAGATTCAAAACCTCTGCAACAAACTCGGAGGGCTGATAGAGCAAACGATAAGGAACATTTATTGTTAAATAAGCTATGTTGTATGACGCTTCGCTTCAAAGTTACGGATGATGTAAGGTAAACCACGTGATGTTGTTTGATGCGTCGTTACTTCGTAACCGGAGAATTTGGGTATTCTAATGTTATGTATGTGTGCGTGCGTACATCTGTGTACTCCGAGGGTTGATAGAGGTAACAATAAGGATATTTTGTTAAACAACGTATGCGTTTTGACGCGAGGTTGTAAAGCAAACAATGGTAGCTTGTTATGAAATCATTTTATTGGGGAAAATTACAGGTGGTGTTCCAAGCGTCTGCCCTGTACCTGATTACATTCGTTACATCGCCGTGTCATTGCCTGTCGGACTCTACCGAACATGCCCTCACTGTGTCTGATTTGATCAAACGCAGTGAATATTCGCTGAATCAGTTCCTCTCTTGTGTTGACTGGGTTAATGTACACAACACTCTTCACATGCCCCAAAGAAAATAATCTAGGGGCGTGAGGTCGGGCGATCTTGCAGGCCACGCAACAGGTCCCCCTCTCCCTATCCATTTGTCAGTGTAGACTATGTTCAGATGCGCCCGTACTTGGTGGCTGATGTTCGCTGGAGCGCCATCATGTTGGAACCACATGTCTCTGCGGGTCGCAAGGGGTATGTCATCCATGATCTGCGGAAGCGTGTTCTGGAGTAGTTGCAGGTACGCAGGTCCATCCAAAAGGTGTGGAATGATGACAGCCAGCAGATAATCCCCAGGAATTCCACCCCAGATGTTACCGGTAAATTTCGCCTGTGTGAAAAACTCGATGAACATTGGCGTGCGGATTGTCCTACGTTCCCATATGTGGCTGCTTTCTGCTAGTTGGAATAGCCATCACGTGTGAAGCACGCCTCTTCGGTAAACAAGACATGGCCAGGATTATCGATGCTCGTTTGCAGAAACCACCGCGGCAAATCGCACACGGGGTCGCAATCGTTTGCGCCCAAGTCCTTGTATTTTTGTGGGGTGGTATAGCATGGAGGCTTTTCTTCTGCAAGACCCGAAACACAGACGACTTGATTTGAACCCATGGCATGGGCAATGGCGCGTGTGCTAGTCAACGGGTCGTTGGCGACTCTCTCAAGCACCCCTTCTTCAAACGCAGGAGTCCTCGTATTACGCGTCTTCCACCA
>JABUQX010011942.1:20000-25000 GCA_015478945.1 Trachelipus rathkii | reverse complement strand
TTATGTGATTTTGGCAGACGGATTTGAGTAAATTGGCTCTATTTCGGGATAAACGGGTGAAGTTGTTTTAGGTTCTGGTATTTGGAGCTCTCTGGAAGACAGTGTACTGGATATTTGGTACTGTACTACGAAGGGGCTGTCGGAGGGACTGTCGGAACTGCCTGAATCGGCCGGAGTTTAAGAAAGACATAGTAAATTCCTACAATGCAGAGAATAGCAAAGAAAATAGAAAAACCAGATATGGAAAAGGTGTGGATGTTGATTTATTCCTGGGTCTGTAAAGGTTTTGTTTTGTTATCAAGCGAAGGCGTCCAATTGGATGGATAGATTTAATTTCAACTTGGAGGTGAAACAAGTTATATTGGGAAGGAAGTCATGGGATGTCTCTAGGTGTTCAGGGAACTGCGGGCCTCTAGAAATCCAGTGTGTCTGCAGAGAAGAGTGTGGAGGATATTTAAAAGAGTAATTTTCAGATACCAAGGTGCAGCCTTGGGGGAGAGAGAATATTGCACTTGTGCCTAATTTCGGCTGTCTCATAGAGCAAGAAATGGAAGCGATTATAGGAGAAGGAAAAGAGATTAAAGTGTAGTTTCCAACTTTAAGATTATAAGGTAGTTTGTAAAGATAAGTATTATAGTTACAAAGTGTAGTGTTGGGTTTAGAAAGTATGGCTGACAGTATGCAATTTTGGTAATCTATTTGGTGTATGAGATTTGAAGGAAAGCAAACATAATTTTCGTTGGAGTGTTTACAAATATCCGCTGAAAGGCTTGTGCTGTAAGTAAATTTTAAAGTTTCATGGTTTAAAAAATAATAAGAATAGGGATTATGCAGTATGATTCTAGAATAAGTATCATTGAAAGGGGTTGGAAATGGAATGATGTTGTAAGCTTCATAAGGGGTTTCTTCGGAGAAGGGAATGATGGTGGATAATATATAAGGGTGATTTCCTTGAATATATGACCAAGAGAAAGTAAGAAATTGGTAGAAATTTTCACGGTTAAGAGGAAGTATTGGTTGGTGGTGTAGAGTTTGACTGCTGTTTTGGACGAGTTCAAAAAATGATGTCATATGAATACATATTTAAAGGAGTGTTATGTGTTTTGGCGTTTTCCCAGATGTTTTGAACTGTCATAATAAGGTTATATATATTATCCGAGATGATCTTTTCTAGGTTGAGGTAAATGTTTAACTTTAAGAGTTCTTGTTGTAATTCTATTGAAGATATTGATGAATTTACATACTTTGTGATGACTATTAGGTTATCTTTTATGGCTGTTAATGTGTTGGTATTTTTATGTATTTGTTCCTTTAAATTATACAAGTGGGTTCTTGTATCTTGTAAAATATCTATTCTAGTTTTGAGCTTTTGAATATCATTTATGGTGGCGGTTCCAAATAAGAACTGCAAAGCTGTACCGCCTATATCCATTAGACCTCTTTTGCTTTTCCTGGGGTTTGCTGAAGGCTGAGTTTTTAAATGTGATAATACCCAGGGATCTTTTGACAAAGTTATGAATTTCTTTTGACTTTCATCCAATAACATTTTTATATAACTTAATTCTGGGGAAGTATTAGTTTCATCTGAATAAAATCTATTTTTAAACCTATCTTGCAAATACGGGATGTAAATAGATGTTAAATTGTTATTTTTGCTTACTATCCTTTGTATTTGTTGGTAGATTTCTTTTGTGCATCTTAAGTCTGTATGGATTTCCAGATAGCTTGTTATAAATTTTATCTGCCCTGTCTGTTTCGCTACGAATCCTGGATGTATTTCATATTCTGATGTGTTTTCTTTTTCCAGAGAGAAAGAAGCTGATAGCAGTATTTGAAAGAAGACCCAAATTACATGCATGATTCCTGTGAGAAGATATATGAAAAGTTTATGAGAGATGGTTTTTGTGCAATATTTGCTGTGAAAAAAGTATAAGTATAAGTTATTTGTACTTGATGTTAAATTGTTATCAAATTTCTTTTTGGTGTTATTTCTTGAAAATGTGTTTAACTTTTTCTATTTTGCATATTTAAAATGTTCATTTTTAATATGTCTTTATGTTTATACATTGGTGTGAATGTATAAATTGTTCTCCCCTTGGGAGTTTTTAAAAGAAAACTAAATAACTATTTACGGCTTGTGAGGTCTTGGGTGAAAACCTCTACCGCGAGGGACATTTTGTGGTGGTGGTAAATAATATTGTCTGCCACCTCTAGTTATTGTTCTTTGTTGTCTGTCTTAAAGACATAGGATGAGGAATGTTTGTGTTTCTCAATTGGAAATTTGGTACAAAAGTGTGATCTCTGGACCGGTCATCCGGTGGAGAAGGAGGTGATGTATTTCTAGCTGTGGAAGGAGGAAGTTGTGGAATTGTGTCTTGAGGAGAAGGAAGTGGAAATGATGGTGGGGGTTGTAAAGGTCCTTCTGGGATGGGTGGAGGGGGTGGTATGGGTGGACGAGGAGTTGGTATGGGATGTGTCACCTTGAAGTGAAATTTTGGAGGTAATGGGGGTGGTGTTGGAGGTTGAATTTGAGATGCTGAAGGCTGTGATGGTGGAGATTCATCAAAAGATAGTTTGGGGGGTATGGTGGTGGGAAAACCTTTAAAAGACATTCTTTTTGGAGGGGAGGGGGAGAAAAAGAAGTTTTTCTTTGGGCTTGGTAGGTGGGCGTGGGAGGTAGGTTTTGATTGAGTTTGAGATGGAGGAGTTGAGGGAGAAGTTGATGGAAGTGGTAGATGAGAACTAGGTAAAGGAGAAGATGGGGAAGGAGGAGGAGAATGAGCTTGAGGTGGAAGCTGAGAACTAACTGTTGGTGGAGGAAGAGGGTCTGATGAAGGTGGAAGTTGAGAACGAGTTTGAGGTAGGAGAGGGGAAACAGTTTGAGGTGGGAGAGGAGAATCAGTTTGAGGTGGGAGAGGAGGAGGGGGAGGTAAGAGGCTTCTCTTTGGTGATTGCAAAGAAGGTGAGAGTTGTCTCTTAAAATAGATGGTGTCAGGAATAGGTGGGTTAGGGGGTTGAATTTGTTGAATATTATTAGGAAGGGGGTTATTAGATGGAACAAGATGGCCTTTGGGGTTGGTAGTAGAAATTGGAATGTTATTAGCTCTAAGTTTAGTTATTTTTATATTATCTCTATGGACAATAAAAGTTTTAGAAGTTTTTAATTAATTCAAGGAAGGAATTTGAGGTATCTTTAAATTCAAATGGTAAAAGAATATCAGAACAAAAGGAAGAGTTTCTAAAACTATGTTGAGAGTGTTTAAAATTTAGGCCCATTATGCAATCTTCATTCAAAACTATATCCCCATCTAAAATTAAATTGGAAGTAATACCACCTATTCTAGAATGTGCTATTTTTGATATATTACTTACATCATGTGCTCTACTTAACATTCTGTTCCTTCTATAAGAGTTGAAAGTGCGCTTTCTGAACTCTTCTTTATCAACCATATTATACAGCGCGGTCTCATAACTATTACTATGCTTATGCGTGCTATTTGAGATGCCTAAAGCATCGCTGCCCTTCACATTGGCATCCTCGGTGACTACTGTATCACATTTCTCCCTCCATCTATGACCTTTCCAATGCACTTTATGCGCTGAAGCTACATCAATATCAAAATGGTTTGTGAAACTATCACTGGTGCAAACTCTGCTTTCATACTTTTCATCTGTCTTAAAATCCTCCTTTTCCTTTTTATCTGCGGCATTTTGTGCTATACTGGAATCAACCAGACTCATGTCATATATATAACTACTACTTTCTTTTTGCGACATTGCGTTGTTAGTATTAAAAGGGTTCCTATCCCACATCATATTATTAAAATGTGCGATAGAGTTATCCTTTGTGAGGTGTGAAAGCTCTGAGATGGATTTTCCATTTTCGTCATGTTCTACTTTTTCTGGGTTTTTTTCGATTTGTATTGCAACCTCTTTAAATTTATGCTTATTTTTATAATATGTATTATTAAAATTAGTAAAGTTATAAAAATCATTGTTAAAATTAAAATACACCTGATCCTTGAGACTGTGTTGAGATTCTTGAGCGGGAGGAACTCTAGAAAAAAATACATTTTGATTAATAATATTATTACTTAAAAATTTTACAGATCCTCCCGGTGTCTCATTTTGTATATCCTCTCGAACGTCTTGGGATACATCTTTATCTGCAGCGAACTCAGAACTGAAATAGAAAGAAGAAACATTTTGCATCCTATCAAGTGTAGTGTGTGATTGTGTAGGAATTGTGATTACATCCATAATTTCATTTTGCTTACAATGTGATTTTGGAAAATTTTCCACATTTAAATATTGCATGGTAGCAGTTTTATCTCCAAAATTTGTATCATTGGCACCTTCTGAAGGTAACACATCATCTTCAGTAGTGTTCAAAGCGTTGAATGAGAATGAGTTAGCATTTTTCGAAACATTTAAATAATGAGAATTTAGAGCTGCATGAGAAATATTTTTGTGAATTTTAGCATTTTTGGAAACATTTAAATAATGAGAATTTAGAGCTGCATGAGAAACATTTTTGTGAATTTTAGCATTTTTGGAAACATTTAAATCATTTTTATATTTGCTCTGTGAATCAAAATAAGTTGTTTGCATATTTGCATTTGTTAAAATTTCATTATTACTAAAGGTATTTGTGTGAGTTGCTGAACATTTAAATAATTTTTATATTTGCTATGTGAATCAAAATAAGTTGTTTGCATATTTACATTTGTGAAAATTTCATTATTATTAAAGTTATTTGTGTGAGTGATGGTGCTTTTATTACCATTTACATTCATAGTTGAATCTAAATCACCAAGAGAGGTGGTACTGCTATTACCATTTCGCGAATAATTATTACATTTTTGCTCCTGAAAGTTAGGTGGTGTTTCATCAAAACAGTTTTTTTCTAATTTGAATTTTTCTGGAGCTGTTCCATATTGGTTTGAGGAGAAATATTGTTGGAGAGGGACAGTTTTGGA
This sequence comes from Trachelipus rathkii, assembly GCA_015478945.1. NCBI lineage: Eukaryota > Metazoa > Arthropoda > Malacostraca > Isopoda > Trachelipodidae > Trachelipus > Trachelipus rathkii. The sequence goes on along the minus strand of JABUQX010011942.1, from coordinate 20,021 downwards.
CTTCATCTGCCCTCTCCTTAA
>JABUQX010011942.1:0-12500 GCA_015478945.1 Trachelipus rathkii | reverse complement strand
AAGGTGGTTCTTCAACAGCGACCATAATCCCTTCATATTGGTGACCACCAGAGTAACATGCCAATGGAGTGGCACGACGAACACCAGCAAGCAATCATGAACACCATCAAATCAAGTTTCTTCTGCTGGGCGCTGCTCTGTTCGTCATCCTTGTAACGCTTGTACTGTGCTTCTCACTGAGGGCAGACCAACATGCACGTAAGAGTACAGAGTGTCGAAGCCTTCTCAGTGGCTTTAAGTGTGCACACCTTGGCTGGCTCATCGACAGTGACAACGTCCTTCCAGGTGCGGCAGAGACGGGGTTGGCTCCGATTGTCACTGGGGGAGTTCTGTGGCGTCTGTGAAGGGGCTGGCGACCCACCACTGAAGGTCCAAAGCAGCCCCCTGGACGAGAACGCCAATTTATCGTGACAAAACGCTTCAACTCTTCAACGAGCGAACATCAAGCATCCCTCTATTGAAGGTGGTTCTCAAGTCAACTCACTTACTATCTGTCATAAATTATAATAGTATATATTATTATATATATAATATTATATATATCATATATTATATATATTTTATATATATATATATATATATATATATATATATATATATATATATATTATATATATAATCTGATATTATAATCAGACCAGTTAGAAAAGTAATTAAAGCTGGGGCTAATTAGTGAAAGTGGGTTTTTGCGATCAAAGTTTATTAAATATGCAAGTGAAATATATGGTATGACAGATAATAATAATCAATTTTGTAATTGCAATGGGAATAATGTACTTAATTATTGAATAGACAAAGTTAATTTGATATAATAAGGTTACGGCAATCTGCCGGTTAAATGGCCCTATTGAATCTGACTAACACGACTGCCTCGTATGGCGTCTAAAATCACAATCTCTTCGGTTGAAGCCTCTCTAGGCGGCTTCCATAAGCACTTTTCAACTGTTACAAGTTTAAATCTTTAACCCTAAAATGTTGGCACTACATGGCATTTAGGTGGGCATTGTTAGGCATTCTTCTGCCTCCAGTAATTTTCCATGTGTATTTCAGGGATTTTGAGAGCTTTGTTCCCCTACATATGTAGGGGAAATATAGCAATTACATGTCCCTCCCTCAATCTCCTTATTTTGCATCTGGTAAAAGAACTTTTATCAGATCACATGGTACCCTGGAGGGATTCTCAAACAAATTGCAACAGAAATCAAACAAATTGTAACAGCAAATGGGAGAGAGCTTCCATTTGAGATAATTGCAATATGTTGATGTTAGCCACACAGAAGCCTTCCTTAATCCTATTACAGTCAACCCAAAGGATAGAGGAAGGAAGACAGGAGGAAACTACTTGAGGAGAGTAAATTACAACTACTAAATATTATTATTCAAATTTCTGTGTACTCATTCTTTGCACTCGCAAAAATTTTCTATTAACATAACCTTTGACCTTATTATCTGTAAAAGAAAAGATTAGTAAGATGTTGTTTACATATAATTTTCTTTCTCTCACAATTTTATTATATTTATTTTCCCTCTATTTTCTACTTTGGTCAGTCTCCACCAAATGATAATATATATCTTTGTTTCTTAAATTTTCAGCTACAGGCTGACCATTTTTCAATATATAAACCGTGTTATTAGTGAATCATAATACCTTATAAGGCCCCTGGTATTTTGGTTCTAGCTTGCCTAAATTATATTGTTTGTTTCTTACAAGGACTAACTTTGTTTCTTTTAAATTTTTAGGGACAAACATGGATCGGTTCTTCAATGTGGTTTTAGGTGCCAAAGGCTTAGCAAATAACCCTGCTAATTTATTTAAATATTTATCATAACACATAGCTTCTCCAGGTCTCTCTGTGTTTACTAGTCTTCCCGGTATATTCACATTCTGCCCAAAGAGCAACTGAGAGGCCGTGATGCCATTATCTGTTAGGGGGGATGTGCGTATTGCGAAAAGTGCAAAGGGGAGGACTGACACCCAATCATGATGCTTGAACTCGTTTTCACTTAACATACAACGCAGGCCGGCCAATAGTACTCTATGCCTGTTTTCTAAATTTCCATTACAGCTTGGATTCCCCACGGTGGTACAGATATGTTTGGAACCTATCATCTTTCATACCTCTGCAAACAGGTGAGCTTTAAAACAGCCCCCATTATCACTGAGAATGCTGTCCGGCACCCCAGTAATCGGAAGTATCTCATACAATAAAACTTTGATTACGCTTTGAGCATTCATCTCTTTTAGAGGAATAGCAAAAAGATAACTACTGTACCTATCAATTGCAGTAAACAAATATTTATACCCCCTGCAGGGGGGCAACTTGAGGATGTCGATCTGTAACATTTCAAACTTATACGTCACTTCTCTGAACTGGCCGTAGTTAGGACTAATAGTGCATGCGCTTTTACTTATTTGACATTCATTACAAGCTCTAATTATATCTTTAATCCGCGCGTGCATCTTTTCAAAGACAAACTCAGACTTCACTGCTATTTCCGTTCTCTTTACTCCCAAATGACCTTGCAAGTGCAACGTCCTTACCACTTCCGGTATGCATTGCTCTGACAAAATCACGCGAGAGTAACCCATAGATATATCTACGAAAAGCTTTAGAATTTCTTTATTAAACCAAAATTGTTGTTCAACTATTTTTAATCCACTTTTCTCTCTGTTAGTGATTAATGACTTTATAAAAGTATCTTCTTTTTGTTTTTCGCTTATATTTTTGTAATAATTCTCATAATTATAATAATTTTTATCAAAGGTCTAAAATTCATCGTCTTCCTTTTCTCTTCGTTTTCCAAAACACTTCGATCTTTTTCTTCTCATTTACCATTCTTTACTTTCCATTGATACCTACCAAAATTCAAATCGCCAAAACATCATTTCTGAGCTTCGTGTCCCATCTGCGGTTTTTTAAAAGTCTCAGTGGTTTGTTTACTATTTTCTTCAAATCGTGGGAAGTTATTTTTATTGCCTTCTCCTATAGTATCGGTTGTAGAATTTAAATGACCTATGAATGAACTTTTTTCGAGTAATTTTTCACTCTCTTTTTTGTTTGTTTGATCGTCCGCTATTTGAAAAATTGGATTGTTTTTAATTATATATTCACTGAGCGGGTTGGTCTTTATAGTAATTAATTTGAACATCACATTATAGGAGCTTAGTAAATTAAGTTGACGGACTTGTTTTGCGTTTTGGTTTAATACATCATTTGTTTTGTTATATAAAGTAATCAATTCTTTTATATGGGTGAATATAGTGATCTTACGCCTCACCAATAAGTATCCGAACTTGTTGAACATTTTTGTAAGTATTAACAATTGTTTACTTATATCATCATATCTTTTTTCAATAGGAGACTGGGTTGAGGAGAAGAAAGCGTAGGGACGGCTTTCTTGGTCATCCCCGAGAATGACTCCTGCTAAGGCGTTGGCTGAGGCATTGATGAAAATTTTGTAGGGGTTGATGTGCCCGGGTATGCCAGCACACAGGCGTTTCTTATGGCGTTTTGAACAGCGTTAAAAGCCCTCTCAGACCTTTCATTCCACACAATTTTCTTTCTAGAATAGGAATTCCCTTTTAAGTAGTCGGTTAATGGACTCATTAACTCTGCCAAGCAGGGCAGCATTATTCTATAGAAAGATAATTTCCCAATTAACCCTCTCATCTCTCTAATATTATGCGGTTTCTTATAAGTTAATATCTCGGCGACTTTCTCTGGGTTAGCTCTGACCCCCCTCAGCGTTTATTATGAAGCCAAGATATTCTAATTCAGAAACTCCAAATCTACTTTTCTTTTCATTAACATTGATATATAAATAATTTAATCTTTTTAAAACAGTTTCAACTAGTCTTTCATGCTCTTCAGCGGTTTCCGAGAACAACAATATGTCATCAATGTACACGTGACAGTTTTTTAAGTCAGATAATAATATATTTACCATTCTTTGAAATGCCGCCGGCGAATTTATGAAATCCATGGGCAAAGAGGTATATATAAAGGTCCCGAGGTTGCTAGTGATTGCAAAGTACTTTTGGCTATCGGGGTGCAATGGCAAATTGTAGAAGCCCGTCGTCAAGTCTATCTTGCTGAAATACCGAGCACCTTTGAGTGCGAAAATGGCATCGTATATGTTTGGTAGGCCGAAGATGTCCACCTCTGTTATTTTATTAAGCTCTCTAAAATCTGTCACCAGTCTAACTCTCCCCCCCCCCTTTGTCTAAAACACTGAATGGCGCTGACCAAGTGGCATTTGCTCTTTTCAATACACCTGCCGCTACTAATTGATTTAATTCCACCTTTGTAGCTTCGTACAATTTGTGTGGGACCCTCCTGCCAGGTAACCTGACCGGCGGACCTTTTATGGTTGGTTTGTATGGGTAAGCACGCGCCAACTCCCTCAATATCCCTTCGGGGATATCCCCCGCTTTTTCCTTTCCCCCCAATTCTGTCTCCAGCTCACCTCCTGCTCTCTTATCCCCCATTTTTCTTTTCCCATATCTATCGAATATTTCTTCCCATCTTAATCGTTGTTTTATCTTTAAATGGATATTTTCATCTAAATGTGGATTTAAAAATAAGTTTTTATATTTATATAATATATCATTAAGAGGAAAGAGTGGGCTAAAAGGCAAAGAGGGGTGAGTTTTAGGGGTAGATGCATGCAAAAGATCATGAGAAAGAGCATTTATATTTAAGGAGGTTATGGAGTGATCGGGTCTTAGCAATACGGTATGGTTTGTATTTGGGTCAAATAATAAATCTTTCTTAAAATCTATCCCAAAACCAAAATATTTCAAAAATGGAAGACCTATTATATTCAGTTTTACACCAGCAATATAGAATTTATTTGTATATATTTTATTCAACCCAATATCTAAATTTACATTAATATAATCATAAACATTTATTTTAGAGCCATTGGCTGCTTGTATCTGCCCGAGTGGCCACTTCGACCTATGAATGGGGCTAGCACTGACCAGGTCGATTTCCGAACCAGTGTCAATAATGTATAATTTATTATCTAGTTTATTAAATACTTTATAGAGCTTAGAGCTAAATACATCACTTTTAGAGAGAGGGCTGTTCCTAGTTTGTTCTTGTACAGCCGAGCTAATTGATTCTCTACACAAATTAGAATTTAAACATGTAACAGCCGTCTCTCTCAAAGCTTCGCATTCTAAACTCGTGGATAATACCTTCCGATCACTCTCATAATCATTACTCAAATAATTATTAAAAAATATAACCTTCATGCATATTATAGTTATAATTACAAAATACCTGATTACTATTGTCTCTCATATTTTTATTATTTAATATATTTGCTATGGCAATTTTGTCCTTTTTTATTTCATTTTCAATTTCAATTTCGCTTATATGGCAAGCGCTTTCGGGTTTTTCAGACTCATCAGCATTAACAATAGAAACATACATTTTATCAGCTTTTAATTGCTCGTAAATCATGTATAATAACATCCATGTTTTATTATTATTTGTATTTTTATTATTATTATTATTATTATTATTATTATTATATTATTATTATTATTATTATTATTATTATTATTATTATTATTATTATTATTATTATTATTTTATATTATTATTATATTATTATTATTATTATTATTATTATTATTATTATTATTATTATTATTATTATTATTATTATTATTATTATTATTATTATTATTATTATTATTATTATTATTATTATTATTAATTGTTTTAATATTGTCATAGCTCGTTTCAGCATTAAATTTGAAAACCTTTACATGATTATTAAATGATACTTTTTTACCTTGTTCTCTTCTCGTGTCGAGGCCATCTGGATGAGAGGATGACCTAGATATTAGTTTCCCAGAGTGGTGGAGTTATGGGGGGTGGCAGTTGCCCCTCCCTCGTGAGGGTATACTAGAGTATAAAGAGGACATTCCTCAGTTTCACATTTATACGCTTGGAGCCAATGCTTTTTATGATAAAAACATAATTTACTAGAAGCATCATTATTCTGTGAGGCATAGTTCTCATATCTTCGTCGGGGTTGGCTTCTACCCCTCCTCGAATGTTGATGCCAATCGTTGGATGGTGGCTGTCTCTGCGCCAGCTGGCTGAGCGACTCGGCCACGCTCTTGGCTGTGTCCAATATGTTTTGAAGCTGAGTCAGAATCTTCTGCTGAGTCTCCGCTTCTTCCTTTCTTGCTTCGCGTTCATGTGAGTTTTTTCGTGAGCGGTTATATTGGTTCGAATAGACTTCTTCTGAGAGCTGATTCACATTCCCCCAATATGGAGGGTCTCTCCCGTATTGGGGCATAGGCTGGTAGTTTTTATGTACAAAGTTCTTGAAAAGATCGTCGGCTACAAGCACAAGTTTATTGATATCATTATCTTGCGCTAATGAATAGAGACTCATCTGCACCTGGGTAGGCATCTCATTAAGGAAGAGCTCTTGTGCGAATTTTGGGTTGTTCTCGACGAGTAAATCAAAGTTCTTTCGTCCTAGCACTTCTTTCACACGGTTGAGGTAATGACTTGGCAACTCTGTCTTCTCCATCCCCTTTTTGAAAACATCTCTCACCCGTTGTCTGAGGGCTGGTAAGTAGGTCTCCTCGATACGATTCATTAATTCTTCAGACGCATTTTCGCGCAATGGAAATTGTAATGTGGAGACAAGACTGTTTGGGAGGATCGAAGCCAAGAGCCTGACTTTCTCTGAGCCATCATTTATTCCATTGAGTTTGAATACAGCATTTGTAGCTGACAACCAACTAACGATATCGTATCCATCAAAGGCGGGAAGTTGGTGGGAGGACAAAGAACTTTTGTTTTTTCGCGCCTTTCCAAATGAACATCTTCTCATATGTACAGGCGATTTATTTCTGTTCATTCGAGGTGTACATTCTCGATCGCTTTCTGAACTCGAAGAGGACTCTTAAACTAAAGAAGGAGTCGGTGATTTCTGAGGCGTGGGTGACTTCCTCGTTAGCTGGCCTTTTGGGGATGTAGGCTTCCCCCTCCCCACTTTAAGACGAGGTGCAGTCTTTCTATTAGCTCCCATGTCTGGTTTTCTTGAACAAAGAAGGACTTGAGAGTTCTTTTTTTTCAAAAGGGTTTAGGGCTAAATGCTCTCGTTTGAGTTTGTTGTTATGCGGAAAAGTTCGATACTGAGAGCACTTCAATTTCTTCTTTTTTTTTTTTTTTATTTTTATTACTGCGACTTTTTTTTTTTTTGTATTTTTACAATTATTGTTTTTGTTAATACAATTTTGTTTCTTCACGCAGAATTACTTTTAATTATTGTTATTATATACCACTTTCACTATTATTATTTAATTGCACGATCACACAGTTATTTTGATGTCACTTTCACTAAATTTTTAACACCTTTTCTTCTTTTATTTAACACAAAATCGGTCACTGTTCAGAAGGTAATTTTTAATTATAATAATTTATAATAATGATGTAAGGTCACGATGAGCTGCCGCCAAAACTTATTTGCATTTCTTTTATTCAAAAGGGGGCGTCGCTCTGGGCTGTTACCAAAATATAATCTGATATTATAATCAGACCAGTTAGAAAAGTAATTAAGGCTGGGGCTAATTAGTGAAAGTGGGTTTTTGCGATCAAAATTTATTAAATATGCAAGTAAAATATATAGTATTGACAGATAATAATAATCAATTTTGTAATTGCAATGGGAATAATGTACTTATTTATTGAATGGACAAAGTTAATTTGATATAATAAGGTTACGGAAATCTGCCGGTTGTATGGTTTAAAGTGATGGAAAGGGAGCTGGAGTTTGAACGGGAAAATATTTTTTCCCGCTCCTGAGCCCTGTTTACAAGTTAAAATCTAACTTTTGACCTGACCTTTGAAATCCTTTCCTTATTGAAAAGCGAAATTACAAAATTTGTGGATTGCTATCTCTGCCGTATGCGCCTTACACGTGTAATTTTCCATGTGTATTTCAGAGATCATTATGAAACCCCTTTGTTCTCCCGCGTACTAATTATGTTAGGTGCACGACAAATGAGGCTGCAGCAATGATACACCTGTTGTTGGCGCCCTCCACTCGAATTCTGAGTTTGCATTTGTCGTAAAGAGCAGACGTGATGTAATCAGCGATCATAGTATTATAGCTCTTCTTGCGGTACATTAGATAATAGTCTCGGTTTATCTTTGTCTCGTCTGATATATATTATAAGCGTAGTGGGTCAAACACATGCACAGCTCATCTTGCATAGTACTCAGATCTATTCCTAGCATGGTATGGAACATAATTTACTTAATTATAGCGAGGTAATTTACAAATATACAAATTTGATAGCAGGGTGCGATTATTGCTATATTCAACTAATACATAATAAATCCCTCCTAGGTCTATTATAGCGTAATAATCTAGGGCGATATGCAGGACGAGTGCGCCCAGGCCCGTCTCTGGCCCCCCCTACCCCGCCGACAAGAGTGTATCAGACCGCCGATAATGTTAATTTCCTACCTGACGAAGAATAGAATTATTCTCCAGAGTTTTCTCTTATTAGTCTCGTCGTTAATAGCGTAGTATGCGATTTATCAAACAACTAATCATCGAGCTCATCATCTGCAAGGTCACAGGATCGTATATATATCCTAAGTACTATTGTGTTGAATATAATTATACATGAGGGTATATTACATAATACAAAATAGATAGCAAGTATATTATAGTATATAGCATTATTTCGAAAATACTGAATAACACCGTAGCGCAGTTACAGCCGCAGATAATATTGAAGCTCTTATTCAGATAAATTAATTACATGCACCATGCGACAGCGTGACCTACAGATGCGCCCATACCTGTCAGAGCGTCGAACTTAAAGCAAAGAGTGTAAGAAAATAAGAGCAGTAGATAAACATGCTCTCGTGTACCACAGTGATGAAAGTATATCCTCTTGAGTTTCTCATTTGTATCCCGATCAAGGTCTTGCCGAATTTAGCGTGGCATCAGTGGAGTTGACACTGGACACCGTATGACTGAATTACTCAACTCACGAGCTTACATGGTTCATGTACATAATTCTATGAGACAGTCTCTGAGTGTAACGACAAGTCAAGAGATGGAGTAGATCTCAAGCTATATCTAATAATATCAGAAATATGCAACCACTTCTTGGTATATCCGATTCCAACAAATCAATGTATTAACAGCAATTCTACGCACTCAGTCTTCAGAGATTTATTAATTTAATCACCCAAGTGCGACTGCGTCAGCTACCCAGTCCTGAGCACCGAGCGGTAATCGAGAATAATGCTGAGCGAAGGAAGTAAAAAAACAAGAACTGTTAGTTATTACTGCTATGCTTCATTAGGCCGATGGAAAACAATATTCTCTCGTAGTTTCTCCATATATGAACTATTCTGCACTTAGTGCTGAAGTGGTTCAACACCGATATGCACGGTCTATCTGCATAGGATGGGACAGATCGGTGATACTCTTTAGCGTCATAATGAGTAGAAAATATAATTTAGGTTTATTCATTTGTTCCGGTATATTATCGAAATATATCATACTGTGAAAGCAGAGTGTATTGCATTTCACTGATACATAATAACCTGTAATGTTGGAGAGACTCGGCTATGTGGTTATTAATATAATCCAATATATGAGTCTCTCAGGAGTGCACACCGATGGATCCCGTACTTCTGCTACGCAGTCGAGCAGGGAGGAAGACGCCGAAAGTTACGCTCATACGTATGGAGCACAGTCAGAGAGTTATTTCGATTCTCTTTTCTGTAGTATCGATAGAGTCTAGTGGACACCGAGACAACACATGTGCACTTCACTACGCACAAGTTGTGTCTCCAAGAGTGACTATGTCTCTCAGACTCTTCTACAATTCAGGCAATTCGAAACGTATACAATAAGCGCTTAGGCATCATCATTACTTTACAAAATAAATACATGACAATTTGATGCTAGTTTTCGATTCTAATTAAGAGCAGCATCTCTTGTAAAAGATATAAAAATAATAATATTCTTAATATAATTTTAAACCAAAATAACAGAGGATCAAAAAGATGGTGCGAGACCAGATGGTCGGTGAAACGGCATGAAAGCGGTATTCCTTTTAAAGAGGACTTACTTGAGTACATAATACATTGCGGTTCATTGGAAGAAATTAAAATAGAAATGGTATATTAATTTTCTATAGTATGTAATAATATTTTACATATTAGAAAGCTATATCTATCGTTGTTAAATTCAATACAGTAATTATGAATTTATTATATTTAATAACTATATATATACGTTTATTTAAAGAAAATATTTCTTGATATTAAACTCATTACTAACATTGTACATATACTGATATACAGAGTAAGTGCCATTAATTGGACTATAATTTTGTCAGTTCAAATAAACTTATTAGTAAATAGAATAATTAATTTCAAACTTCACTAAAAATGATATTAACAAAATGTAATGACACATTTTAAAACAATATTCCACTCATAGTATAAAAATAATGTATTGCGACAGTTAGGTAATGAAATTTACCAATTCCAATAAGAAATCATTACCCAAGTTGCGAAACATCGTTATATATATATATAATATTATAATATGCTACACATCAGTATAACCATTATCGAGATTACCGCATCTACAGTTTTTATATTCCGTTTATATTGATAATGATATTCTGATTTATCTCATATGATTATGTACGAGAATATTCTCTAGATATATCTCTCGTGATTTGACCAGGGAACGCACTTTACTATCTCATATATCAACTGTACTAGTTTCTCTTCTATTTTTCAAGATATATACCTACGAATAAGCGCTTACAGGGATACCTTATGGTAATAGAGCGCACTATTATGAAAAAAGCTATAATCATCTTATTTATAAAGGACGAACCTTACCAGACCCTGTCACGTAGGAATATAATATACTATAAAAATAGAGTTGATGGTTGATCTCTGGCAGAGAGACGTTAATAATGGTTATATAAGCTTACTATATGATAAAATGTAAATAAATACAAAAAATGCTTATTTGGCTAAAATATAATTAAATAGAGGAGGTTTTCACTATATAACATTTACTACACTCTATACTGATAATTATTTCTTAAGCGCAGATTAATTGCCTGTATAACCACTATATATATAAATACGAAACAGTAGAAAGAACTTCTATTTAGACATTAAGAGCATTCTGTAAAATACGTAATTAACTAGTATATTAAATAGTTGTTGAGATAGAGGGATGCGCATATACAGGTGATCTTACTGCTCTATACTGTTACAATTTATCAGATACTCGCACAGAAGTCAATAAGCTATGAAAATATTTTGGAATCACCTCAGTCAAAATATAGTAATAGTGAAACTTGAAATTGACCTTAAAATAAATATGTATATGTGTAAGTATTATAATATAGATATATATAGATATATTATAATAATATATATAATTATATATATATATAACTATATATATTAATAATAATATATATATATATATATATATATATATATATATATATAATATTAAATAATTTATGTATATATTATAATATATATGATATATTAATATATATAATATAAATAATTATATAGATATATTATATATTTAATTAATATATATATATATATATATATATATAATATATATTATATATATATATTAATATTATATATATATATATATTATATATTATATAATTAATATATTATATAATAAATATAGTATATAATATATTATCTATGTATATAATATATTAATATATAAAATATTATTAATAATTATTTCTATATTTAATAGATATGTATAATTTATTTAATTTTATATGATATAAATACAAAACTGGCAATAATAATAAAAGCAATATTTATTATAATATAAATAAATTGTTTAATAAAAAAAAATATGGTTTATATTATTAGCGTGATTGAACAACATTCAGAGATACACTCGTGAGTGTCAGAATATGTTCATATAATTATACTATAAATATCGGTATAATATGGTTATAAAGATACTTAAGGTAGGCAAATTAAATATACTTTAGACGTTAACAATAGCTTGTATATAGTATAGTGCTCAACTTATCCGGATTAAAAGGTGAATATCATAAAGGAATCAGTACCAGTACCAACTAGTGACTGCGTGTCTGTATAGTACCAACTAAACTGACTGTGGAGTTTCCGGTTTCAGCTAGGTGGTAGTGCCAACAACCTCAAAGGGATCCAAATTATAGTACCAACTAATAATCTGGTCACCAACTTAGTACCAACTAAGGTTGACTGTGGGAGTAGCTAATTAAAGCCTGGTGGTTAGTACCAACTACCTCAGAGGGAACCAAACTCCAGTACCAACTGAAGTCTGGTTTTAGAAATTAGTACCAACTAAATGTTATATTCAAAAGAGAGTAAGGTAAGGACCCGTTACATTCCTTTTGATTGTACCAACTATCTGATAAAGTAAATCTTAGTATC
>JABUQX010011941.1:5000-31634 GCA_015478945.1 Trachelipus rathkii | reverse complement strand
AAAAGTATGGAGACTATCCAAGATCATACTGAGACTTGAAGGCCGCTAATCAGTCTCTCTTACCCTGCTCTCTGAGCCTACCTTTTAAGATGCGCCTTTAGTGAATCATCATCCTCTTCAGTTGCGAGATTTACAAGAACCCTTTGGACAGTAATATCTTTCAATGAGAGTTTCTGCCTGCCGGTGGAGATAATTGGTACTCTACGAGTATTTTAGTAATGGTGTTTTCACCTGACCTATTACGAGATTATCTCCTACAGTTCGTGTACTAGCCACCTATATATACCTTAAAAGGAATTGTAAGTATTAAATCTACTAAAGGATAATATTTCGCACAGGTAGCGAGTCTGAGGTTACCTATATGTTCAATAGGAGAAATTACAGGAAGATATATATACTAAATTACTTCTCATGTCCCTTATATCCATTAGAATTGGATCCCTAATAGAAGTTTGGCCAAGAAAGAGAACACGCAGTACTCATCTACTGTATATTTAGCCACAGCGATTTACCAATCTAATAGAGCTCGTGCAGATCAGACCTCATAGCTGCGACTCAGAGCCTTTGCCTTAGCCGGACTTACAGTGCCGAACCAGTCGATCACGGCTTACTATCCTTAAGTAGGTCGAGCAGACTGAACACCTTTATATATATCCAACCCCTTAAAATAAACAAATGCCTAAACTTAAAAAATCTATTTATTGTTCCATAAAGACGACAGGGTAACTAACAGTCCTCTTAAGTCTTTCTTCGGGAAATCGTCTGGGAGGGAGGGATAGGTAAAAAGGTAATAATAATCAAAACGCAAAAATTTAAGGCCGTTCTTTTAAATATCGTCCAAACTATGGTCTTGCAGATATTGGCATCGAAAACGGATATTCGTTGGATATGCTTTCATAAGAGATGTTTAACAATTTACGATAATATCTATTGTCACTTCTCCATCCTATACCATTCTACAGAATTGCGTGATCATACCTCCGTCGCTAATAGCTTGTCATACCAGAATAATGAGAATATCATCATCCGAGTGGTGACCATTATTAACTTTATAATAATATAACTCAGAACCGGCAACTATAATATAACTAATATATTATATATATATATATATATATTATATAAAAGTATATATTTATTATAACAAACTAATATAATTTAAACTTACAAATCTACATTATATTATTTAACATTACTTATTTATTTAAATTTTAATAGGTATATATTAACTATATATATATATATATATATATTCATATATAAACTTTTATTTATGGTAAATACAGTATATGCTATATATAAATTTTCATAATACTATATTTCTTAGTAACAATGAGCAGCATTTTCCTATAGATAACACTTAAAACCATACGGGAGGACACTCATATATAAACGCTCAAAATAAAGTCCACATTAGCAACTGAAAGAATTATTGGATAATGTATCAGCAATTTAGTTATATAAAAGTCGGTATAAAAAAATTTCTCATTTACCGAGCAGAGTAAGACCTAGAAAGTTATCAAATTGAAAGTTATTTGATTGTATAATTTATAATACATAAAAATTTCTTTTATCTCTTCCTACTTTAAAATTACTTATAATTTACTTATCATTATAATTAAATTATATAAATCACAAATTAATAAAATTTTCAATGTTTATATTAAACGTATACTCAAAAATAATTACATTATTTGTCATAATTATATATATATATATATATATATATATATATATATTATTATATAAGTATAATTATAGAGAGTATGTGTATGTTACATGTATTAGTATTTAAATGTAATATAGTAAGTGAAATTCACTATGTGAGTTATTTGGATATATAAGTGATTTAACTTCAATCTAAAGTATAATGGGTTCAGATGGACAATCCTAGGGGCGGTGTTAAAGTGATGTTTAGATAAAGAATTAGAATAAATGAGAAAATGGACGTATTAGTCAGTAAAATGTGTGGTGTGGGGTAACATAATTAGATAATACAATGAAAGTACGCTTGAGAGTTGATTTTTTACAATCATGGTGGATGAAAGTGATGGGATATTGAATAGTCGGTTGGTTAAGCGAGATGTATTAAAATATAGTGGTTGAGAGAGTGTGCTAGGAATGCGAACGGCTAGGAAGAAACCTGAGGAAAAATGATGGATTGAGTAGTAACATGACAAATGCCTCTGACGAGAGCAAGAATGGTATGTAGTGGAAGCCCACGTATGAGCGTAGAAAGTAAAGGATTTGCTTTAATTTAGGGTATACTTGGTATTTGGTACTTATACTTGCCAGTTTCCTAAAGCCAGTTTACTTTGTACTTGGTGAGTCGTGAGGAGCTATCTCGTGTGATGTGTAGCGTGTATTTGATATATATGCCCAAACCTATGAGACCAAGGGTATTTGACACCCATATTATCTAATTTGACGATATAGCAATATATATTTTTTTGTGATTTGTGTTCTCTGATCTGCATTTTGTCGTATGCGTATGTGCATCTTTAGCGTGTAGAGTTAATTCTTATATACCGCTGTACTAGCACTCTGTAATTACACTAAAAGGTCAATATAAAAAGGGTGAAAGCGGTCATCAGGACATGGGGATTTCTTATATTCGAACTTACGTCATTAATTCTTCATATTTAATTTTCTTGTTTCTAATTTTGAGCTATCGGAATTTTCTCTTTTATGGCTTCTGTTCTCTAGCCAATCTACCAATAAGTGGGTGATGATGATTGAATGATATGAGGATTAGATTGATGATTGATGAATGTTGATATGATCTATTATATATTAATTAACTATTAAATATTAATATAATATATATATATATATAAATAATATTAATAATCATATAATATATATTATTAATATATATCTATCTCTATTATATTATAATATTAATAATATTACAAATATATATCTATATAAGGTATTATATATATATATAATATAAATTATATATATATATATAATATATATTTATTTTATTATATATATATAATTAAAACTATAATATATAATATAATATAATATTAATAAATATATATATAATTAAAAATATGATATATATACCTAATATATAAATATAGGCAGCTAGCCAAAAAAACTTTCGGGGTGTACTTTAGATTAAAGAATAATATTATATTATAATATATGATATATATTATATTATATATTTAATTATATATAATATATATATATAATATATATATATATTAATTATTATATGATTATTATACTTATAACCCATATATATGTATATATATATATATATATATTATGATATATATTATAAATATATTAATAGTATATAATATATTAATATAAGTAATATAATACTAAATTAATATAAATATAATAATATTATATAATATATAAATAACGTATTAATGAATACGTATATACTATATTTATAGTATCTATAATATATATATATATATATATATATATATTATATAATACTAATTATATATATATATCATAATATATTATATATAGTATATATATATATTATTATATATATATATTTAATATTTATATATTATATATAATATATATAATATAGAGGTATATGGGATAATAACCAATAATAAAAAATAATTCGGGTGAGTGTTTTAAGTAATTAAAGATATATTATACCGTATACTGTAATATATTATATATATAATTATAGTTATATATAATATATATTATATAATATTAATAATTCACATTCACCCAGCTCAGGGGTGAGTAGTACATTACCCCTTGTCAGTATAGACTCACAAACTAATCTTCCTCTATTAACTACTTCTTCCAAAAATATTATCTTTGCTTACCTTTAGGGAGTAATCTAGAAAAACAATTTACTCTAATTGAGGGCGGCATTTATTCCGGGAATTATACTCACCGTAGTTGAGGCTTGATATTATTATATATACACTCTCACAGAGTATAGTATAAAATAGGTATTATCACGTCTTCAAGTTATATAACTAGCATTCCTCTGTTATTGGCTATGAAACTCTCAGTTCTCCAGAGCATAATATAGGTAGTTTAGCGATAGAAGTCCGGCACATGTCGCGGAGTCGGTGTGCGATAATATCGAGGCTATGTATAGTGAAATGATGGGATGGATCCAGTGAGGAATAGAGTTAATTTGAAAAGAGTAGAAAGTCGAGAGAATAAAGAGTGAGAGTGTAGTAATCTCGCATGATTAAATTTTGAAGATGTGCGTTAGAATGTCGTGTTAGTGAGGTATCTTAACAGCAATAAAGGAGTTGGATGAGACGTCGGAGTCGGAGTCGGACGTGCGTGTATGACGTTTATCTAAGTATGTGCAGGCTAAGTATCGAAGAGTCCGAGGCTAACTCTATTAAAAATCAAGTAGGTCTGTGGCTTAAAGAGTTTCGTGTCACAATGTTATTGATATAGAAAAAGTCTGTGCTGTATATTGAGGTCTATTATAGTAGAGATCAGCAGAATGAATGACTCATTAATTTGGAGTTTCACATTTTTCAGAGAGTGTAATGTGATATAGCTTATTACAGATATTCCTTACACACAATTTACACACTATAATAGTAATATTTAACAAAGCAACTATATACATATTTTTTAAAATTATACTCAACACTATTAACAAATATTATGTTTTCAGATTTGGGAGATTTATTCGATTGGAATAAATTAACCATGAATAACTCTCTTTAATCAAGTATCTTTGAGATAATGTATGGATCAATTATATTGGAATGGTCACGAGACAGAAGCTATGCCTCATTAGGACTGGTTAGAAAGGAAAAAGAATACATTCCAAGAAAATACAATATTGGGACAGTAGATATTGAGCCGACTTCATATATCTTTCCAATATTCTGTTGCACAATATATTTGAGGACTCACACGCAAAGTCTCACTCAGATGCTATAATCTGTCGTTAGTAATCATGAAGAAGATCCAGACAAAGAAAAAAGGCTTAAATTGCTCATAACCTTTCCAAATTATTTGTTGAAAACAGTTTACTGTTGATGTTATTAATAGCGGTTTGAAAAACGCCTATCAATGTATAATCAAAAACATCGACATTATACCAAGAAATGTATTACACGCACGAATCTAACACAGTATTGTTTGCTGTCACAGGAATGTATATGAGAAATATACTACAGCAATGTAACTTATCATCACCGTTAATCAATGAAACCATGTAGTGTCATGAGATTAATAGTTATATCAGACAATAAAGGTATAAATATAAACTTATAACAAGATTTATGTTAACTTTTATTCTTAAGGATATGAGTATATTCAAATAAATAAGTTGTTATTAAAAAAGGTTTAGTTTCAATAAATCATACTGATCTCATGGCACACAAGCGTCAGTATTAATTACAGATAATATATAATTAATAGATACACAAATATATCATATATTAGTCCCCATAACTTTAATAGTCTCAATATGTAAATGTTTTAATGTATAGATTGTACGAATGACCCTGTATAAATATGTAAGTTTGTGAATATGAGTGTATGGATGTGTGAGCATAATGTATGGTGAATACCAATATGATTGTATGTGCTTGGTAGACCAATATCTCTTTCCTTTTCATTCAAGAATTGTCAAAATAGTTGCTTATGTATCTCGGCCGTTCTGAGGCAATTTTAAAATAGCCATATAGTTTTTGCATTCGATGTGCGATAAGTTTTTATCGGAGTCGCAGTAGTCACTCCGGTGCAGCAACATGCAATGTGAACGACTTGTATTTTCGCTGAGACACCTCCTTACACGTTCCGAGCTATTGAGGATATTTTTCGACAGCTCTAATCACACGGGGCAACCATCATAAGAAGAACAAGTATTGCTTCATTGCTTTTACACGGAGAATCCATTGGGATCACTGGCATTTGCCAATTTCAGAAAATTAATATTTTATTTAATAATGAAACTTAAAATTACGGTATATGCTCAATTATTTGAGTAGGACCTGAGTTCTTAGAAATGTAAAGATTATACAGATGAGAACACTAAAGAGCGCTAAATTTTAGAGTTGAGTCTATTTACTATAATAATAGGTAACCCGCATATAACGAGACTTAATGTCCTACATAGTTCACAACTAAATATATTTCATCGATATAATAAGCAAATTCATCAGTAGCGACGATAATCACAACCTAACACACACCCTAAGGTACCTGATAATTTTATTCACGAAACTAAGTATTAAGTCAATATTAATATCTACTATATATACTGATACCAACTTACCTACCTATAGTCTAAAAGTAAAATCTATTATAAGCATAAAGGTTCATTGACTTAAATACACATAGATACCATAGCTTTAATTATAAGTTTATTGTTAGCATATAATACTGGATATAGGCTACAACATGTATCGAGATATTTTACTTACTACTTAAACATTAAACATAACAACCGCCCACTTTTGGCTACGTCAGAATATATCTAATATGATCACAAACAAATTTCCATGATAACCCTCATTTCCACAAAACTTTTCTTTTATATATAAGTTTATGCCAAAAGAGTGAGTTCCACCACCTCCATCATAGGAAGCTCATTAGTCGCTGTGTGATAAAACTCACATTCAAATACATTTTTTTATATAAATAACAAAATGAGAAATGAAATTCTATAGAGTTATCACGTCAAACATAAAAGCACTTCTCCAATTATATTGTTCGGCGACTAGAATGAATATTCATTGAGTATCCGGATAAGTGTAGAAGATATATTTTTTTTGTAGATTTATGACTTTGTAATAGCATATCGTTATCCTCTAGTTGGAGCGGGTGTGAGTTGCAACAGTGGATGAACATTAATACATTTCTGCCCATATGCGGACGATCTGTGCTAAGTAATTAATGAGATAGCGATATAGAGAGAGGAGGCGATTACGAAGGTGTTTTAGGAGTTTGTTTGGCGGAATGAAGTTTGGAGGAAGCAGCGGATGAAGAACGTAAACGCATATACATGATAGACATGAGATTATATTCTAACAGTAACGCGGAGTAAATGAGGAGGGGATTTAGAGATATGATGGTGAGTAAGAGGAGGAGGTGAAGGACGGTAAATTATCTACCTTGCAATTATCAACTATCGGAAGTGGTGTTATTAAACAGAAAGGGATTGAGAAGTTTGGATAGAAGAGATTAACGCGAATAATATTGAGGTAAAGTAAAATGAGATTATAGTTTATACCAAGCGGTATATACCCCATGATGTAAAGATAGAAACATCGGAATATTAGAGGTTAAAAAGTGATTTATTAAACAAGCATAACTAGAGCTTACCACACTACTGTCATTAGATAAACGTTATAGATGCGGATAACCATTGACAACCAACGAGAAGTAGAGAAAGGATAGAGGTGAATACACAGCTGAGATTACATGAAAGATGGATTGTAGCTAATACGATTTTAAAGATAGATACGATGAGTATGAATACCGAATATATAAGCCTGGACTACTATTTGAGATTATATAGGTGTGAAGAAAAGAATGCACTGAATAGATTGGATGTGGGGATGATTATGAGATGGTGGGTAACATCTGGAGTGTTGAATATGGTAGACAGGAGAGAATGCCGAAAAGTTAAGATTAAGATAAATGGTACAACCAGATAGGCTCAGAAGCATACCAATAGGAGGAAAGACACGCGAGTAAGAAGTACGATGGGGGGAATCGAGTGGAGGAACTACTTCTGGAAAAAGATGTATCATCTACCAAATTATAAGAGAGCGCTGAAGAGAAGAGTGAAATACTGATGCAAGGAGAGGTAACGTCTGGAGATAAAGATGAGCTTGAGACTCAGGTACTGACAGAGGTATAGTAAAGAATCTTATCATGATACTAATAAACCGATGCACCGTACTAGATCTAATATGGGGCGTGACAGTTTGCTCCGTCCCAAGGGAAACACTTCTCCCATCCCTGTCAGGCCAGCAGTATAAAGAGGCATCTTATCTCAGACCTGTCCGCCCCACTAGCTAGCGTTTCCTCCTCTCTCAGCGCTCTCGAATTTGGTGCTAAGAGAGAGAGAGATGACATGGCACTACCTCGCACGCCCATCTCTTCTGTGCCCTTAGTGCTTCTGAGTCTATTATACTCCCATTTCTTTTCGCTATCTCCTCTGCTCCATCCACCCAGTGTCCGTACTCTCAATTCCCAGATCGAATACGCATCTTTCAGTTATCATCTTCGTATGCAGAGACCTATAAACATGTACGAGCGAGGCTACATTCTTATGCGTACTGTCTCTCTGCAACTCTTTCCACACGATATGTACTAATCCTCATCTTCCGCCGCTTGTAATCTACTCTCCTCTCTTCTCGTTTTTGTCCAGTTTCCGCTGCGTACAGCAGTGTGGGAGTCAGTCATGCGTTAAAATCACCTTTTTTAACCTCTATTCGATGTTTCTATCTTTCATCATGGGGTATACCGCTTTCATAACTAATCCATACTTTTCCCATTCTTCGCGATCTCTTCTCCACTTCCTCCCTTTCTGTTAAATGACACCCTGCCGAGATAAATTGGCAGGGTATTGATATACCAGAGAGCATACGGCTTCGAGCACGAACCATCACGGCAGGACCTTCATTTCCTCCGGATGTTATATATCTCTGTCCTTCGGTACAGATATGACATTCTTCATCGCCGCTCCTTCCCTAACTCTTCCGCAAAACAACTCTACCAACCTCTTCGAATCGCCTCCTCTTCTCGCTCCAACATCAGATCGCCGCATATGGCCATTATGTCCCTTCAAATTCTCCCATTTTTAGAGGGAACATGATTACAAGTCTACATAAATTATTTACCACGGACAGTTTTTCTCAGCGGACCAATAAAAATTAGTTTGATCATATTAGCTTTTCGTAAATGGTGTTAATAGTTTTAAAAATTTTGAATGGTTTCTCACAAGAGTTGTTGAGTGTGACTCACTTGCAATATTAATAGTAAAGGATTGCAACATATAGGGATTGTTTGTGCATCATATTGTAATTCTGACGTAGCCAAGTGCGTTTTTTCAGGGTTAGTGTATTAAATTTGTAAACGCATTGTTGTTGCTACGCAGTATCACAATAAACTTATTAAGGCTTGTATTGTGTGGTTAGCAAGAACCTTAGCTAAAGATTTTACTTTTGGTAGTAGTGGCGTATATATTATATTGACTTTGTTTGGAAATTGACAGGCCTTAGGTGTGGTGTAGGTTGTGTTTGTCGCAAGATGAAATGTATTTGATAAATATTTTAGTTACTGGGAACAGTCTCGAATCAGTCCATGTGCCTCTAACTGGTTCTAAGTTTCCTTATCTTTAATCTGAGGTTAATACTACGAACTTTGATATAATATTAACTTTCTGATTGGATCAACATATGATGGTGTAAGGCAATGAAGAATGTTTATGAGTGTTTAAGCTGTGAAATATCCGCGGCGTTTATTTATTCTATTCATCTACTTATTCATGTGAAAGTCAATCTCATTAAAAACTTTATGCACATCGAATGCAACATATGCTATTTTAGATTAATTTGCTACTCATTTAAAAGAAAAAAAAAAGAAAAGATTTTCAGACACAAAATGTACAAAATCTCTCACGAATGGGCGACACAAGGTTGTGGAAATTTGCGATGGATTGTAACGACCTAATGAAAATTTTTGAAGCATTGTTGAAGCTTAAGAGGAGCTTCAATGGATCGAGATATTATACCTTCGAAAAAACTTAGATCTTTTCAAGTCTAAAATTATTATTAATGAGGGATTATAAATAGTTATTTTACCTTGAAATAAGTTATTTTTTCGATATTTTCTAATGTTCCATTATTATAATTTTTCGCCTGTACAAATGTTTTTTTGATATATTTTTGAATGATAATTTGCGATTACATCTCATTTTCACTATATAGTATATATATATATATAATATATATATAATATATATAGTATATATAATATATAGATATATAGTATATAGTATATAGTATTATAATATATATATACTATATATATACATTAATATATAGTATATAATTATTATCATATAATATAATATATAAATATATTATAAGATAATATATATTATATCATATACTATATATATATATATATATATATATATATCATATAATAATATTAATCATATATATAGTATATATATATAATATGTATATGATAATATTATAACATATATATATATAATATAATATATAATATATATAATATTATATAATATAATATAATAATATATATAATATATTATAATAATAATAATATATAAAGATTTTATAAATATAGATACTATATATATATATATATATTATCTATTATTTCAAGTTCTTTTTAACAACTGTGGGGCTTGACAGAGGAGGTCCGAAATTACAACTATCAGATGGCAAAGTCAGGTAGGTTCACGGTTAACCCGGATAGGGGCGCGGTAAAGGGCTTCACCTTAAAGAGTATAGTGTTAATTAATATAAAGTATAATGCCTTATTTGTAAGCTACTTACGTAAATATCTAAGTAGTATTCCATACGGAGATGACGCCCCTACCCGGAATAATAATACCTACGACTTCTGCCACTAAGAAAAGGTCGCTCATATCGACCTCTCTCTATCATCCTTCCAAATATAACAACTTTAGAAACACCCGCACATACATACATATTCACCATCAGCTTCCATCACATCCCCACAGATTGGGGTGGTGTGGGCAAATATGCAAACAAGGTCTACAAGAATGCCCCTTACCTTCGCAAACCCCCCCCCACACCCTCGCATACTATCCTCATACTCTCAAGTGCGGGTCCGTCGTACCAAAAATCACCCTAAAGCTTCGCCCACCGAGACAGACCTCCACTGTGGTATCTCGTCACTATCGGGGTTCATCTCCAATGCAAGGGCAACAACCATGCCCCCCTCACAAAACCCCGCCATTCACTCCTATTATACATCATTCCTCTCACTTAAACCAAATTCACATTTCTTTCCTAGAGATACTCTGTTACTGACTCAATCCACTTTTTCTTAGGCCTCCCAGCCCGGTCGCTTCACAACGCACTCACCACTATACAAAACAGCTTAACCAATCACTACACACATGCTTTCCAAGTGACGAAACCACTTTAATACACTCGCGTTTAGTTTCTTATCTACCCATTTCGTTACACCACACAACATTAATTCGTTCATTATTCATTTTATCAATCTTCTCAACATCCAATAAGCTCCTAATATTATCACGAAAAACACACAATTCATTAATTCGTTCTTTATTCCATATCATAGTTATTTCACTAATGTACATTAACACCGGTAACAGAATATCCTTGTGAAGAACCTACACACTTAAGATTATTCCTTGCACATCTCATAGATACCTCCACCACCACCTTTTATACCACTCACAACTTCTCCTCTCATACTCATGCATCATCCTCTCCTTTTCATCCAACCATTAACCTAAAAATTTTAAACCAATCAGTACTTAAAGATACCATTACCACCGGAGTCCACATGTTCGAAACCCCTGATTGGAGAAAAATCTCCTGTGACTCATTCATTAAAATGGGGGCCAGGCCTTGAGTACTCAGCAATTATGGATGAGAAAACTCGGGATGCTTTAAAAAACTCACCTTGGAAGCGTTCTTTGGGACATGGTATGTCCTATTGGTTAACATCCGGTTATGCTAAAATCTCTTCATGCGACGCGATTCCAATGTTCGAATCCCGCTGATGGAGATAAAATTCTCCTTTGACTCATTCACTTATAAACTCAGCATACTTGTTCTAGTTGCCTGTCATCCAACATGATTTCAAACTCCGGACTGTCCTCACCTACTACCATAACTTTGCACTTATCTACATTTACTTTCAAAACCCTCTTTTTGTACACTCAGACAAAGTTCTCTACCAATCTTCACAAACTTCATTCAGATTCTTCACACATAACCCTCCACTCTCTTCCATTCTCCATCAGTCTGACACTTCTCCTGCATCTCCGTACCTTAATTCTGCAATCTCCCCATCACACACAAATTAGTAGCTATAAGAAATGACCACTCACTGCCTTCACTCCCATTTATATTAACTAATCACTCTCCACTCCATTTATTCTTACGCACGCTTTACTATCAACACACATACTTTAATTTATATTTAGAATCATACCACCAACACCATATATCACTAATACCTGCCACAAATCTTCCCTACTAATCATGTCATACGCTTGTGTCCATAAAAAACCTAAATAAAGTTTTCTCTTATTTCTTAATTCTCACTCGTTTCAATGTAAAACGTTTGGCCTACACCTCTTTACCACTTCTAAAGCACTTTATCTTAGACAATCAGTCCCTCAGCTCATTCGACGTCACTCTCCAACCAAAATACCAGTATACAGTAATCTTTCCTACAACACTCAACAACAATTCCCCTGTAGATTCTACAGTTCCCCTTATCATCATTACCCTCTATACAAGGATACTATCAATTCTCTCTCTCTCTCTTCTCTCTCTCTCTCTCTCTCTCTCTCTCTCTCTCATCTCTGCTCTCTCTCTTGCTTATAATATATATATATAAGAAATATATATATTAAATTATTTAAAATAATTTAATTATTTTAAAATATATAATAATATATATAATTAATTAATATAATATATAAATTATATAATATATATATATAATAATATATATATTATATATATATATATATTACTAATAAAATATACTAAATGATATATATATATTATAGTATATATAATATATATTATATATTATATATATATATATAATAATATATATCATATATAATATAAAATATATATATATATAATAGATATATGTATATATATAATTAATTATATATATTATATATATATATATATATATATATATATATATATATATATATATATATATATATATTATATATATATTATTATATATATTAATATAATATATATATATATATATATACATATATATATATATATATATATTATACTATAATAAATAATAATAAATAAATATATTAAATATATAAATATATATATATATATAATAAAGCGGAATATCCGGATTTAAGCTTCAGCAGTATAAAAAAAAATTTAAAATGCAATAAGAAACAAAAAAAACGGAAGAAACCAGACCAAAATTATTGTGGTCTGCATTTCAACGAAGAAAATTTTGACATTTATTAGTGTCATAAAATTTATGTTTTAAAAATACTTATTTATACATTTTTAATACAATACAAAGTTTAACATTAACATAAGAGTATTACTACTACTACTACTACTACTACTACTACTTACTATACTACACTACTACTACTAATACATTAGTCAACAAATTAAAATAATAAATAAGTAAATAATTTACATAATAAAAATATCAAAAATAATAAATAATTATAATTGCTATAATCAGAATAATTATAATGAATAATAATAATAATAATAATAATAATAAATAATAATAATAATAATTTTCCACATCTTCTTTCACATATTTTGTTCCCTCCACCAAAAGAATCGCAATCAATCCGTATGATTGAACCGGATTGATCACATTGGCGTAAGCGCGTTTTTTTTTGTGTGGGGGGGGGGGGGGGCGCGAGGGTGTTGAATCTAGATACTGAATTTTTTCTGCTTCTGCTTCTTTTTAATATGCTTTATTATTAATGTGTTTTTTTTTTTTTTTTTTGTTAATTTTGATCCATCCATAACTTTACGGAGCTATATCCATCAGCTTCCCTCCCCCTTCATTTATTCAGATTCTGCTTGATGTGAAAGGCTGGAAAACTAGATCATCCTCATATTTTATAAGGAGAACTTTATCATAAAAATCCGATTTAACAAATCATTTGAAAGAAACTTTTTTTATAACAACTAAGGTATTATATTGCCAAAAAACAAAAAATACTATTTTTTTTTGAGAGGTCATAACTTATTTTTGACTTCTTCCACAAAAAATGTCAATAAAATCTTAATTCTTCAAGATATTCAAGCCTTTTGCTGCTTAAACTAAAGGTCATAATAAAAATTTCATTTCCAATTGGCCCGTAAACAATTATTTAATTTTGGGAAGTGTAAACCAACACGAGAAACAGTTTCAAAATGTTAGGTGAAAAATAGTCAAGCATGGCTATTATTTTACATTATATTAAAATATTAATATAAAAAACGTCAGTCTGTTAGTTGTACTAAATTGAAGGTAATAAAACGTATTTTTTCTAATGATTTTGTGACCTCATGTATAGAAAAATTGAAGTGGTAGAAAAATACACAACAACATTGAAAAATCATTCTTTTCACGACAAAAAAAACCCTGTATTTTTCTTTTTTTTTATTCGATTAGTAATATATATATATATATATAATATAATAATATTATAATATATAATTATAATAATTATAATATATATATAATATATAGTATATACTATATATATAAGTTATAAGATATATATATATATAGATATTTATATAATATATAACTATATATATTATTATATTATATATATATATATATTATATATTATATATTCTATATATAAACATTTTATTATATATACTATAATATCATATATATTATATATAATATATATACATATATATATACTATAAAAATTATCATAATATTTCAAGAACCGTTCTATGGATTTTAAAAGGACCGAGTTTCAATGCGAATGAATATTGAAGTAGAAGACTTGAAAAACTTTCCAAAATGCCTTTCTTTTCTATGGAGGCGGTGTGCGACTAATGAAGAGCCCATCTACCAATGTCTAACGGCGACGCTGTTGTACACATGTTCGATGTCCTTTGCAAGTGAATTTTATTAGCCATATTTGCAAAATTGTCGCAACAGCATCTTGTGCCTTTCGCCCTCACTGACTTGGTTGTGCTCCTTTAACCAGAGCACCCCATTCAAAATATCGGGAGCCCAGCAAGGGTCAAGCCTCTTCTATGTATTCTAAATACCTATCCGATTTCAAAGCAGTGTATCGCAAGCAGGAGACTTGAATAACTGTTCCGAGATACCTCTTTGTTCTGCGAGAGAATCGACTAGGTTAGAGGCCTCCTGTGCATATTGTCTAAACTGCGACGCTGTGCGATATAGCTCGAGCCAGCTGAGTGAAATTTTTCTTCGGTCCTTATCAATCCAATTTCGCCACAAGCCATGTTGAACATGTGCGACGTCTGACTTTCGTTGGTGTGCACCTTGTAACCAATGCAAGCACGCTAGCAGATGCCGTATGAACTCCATCAGGCTCCAAGCCACCATATATATATAATATATTATAATATATATATATATAATATTATTATATAGTAAATATATAAATATATAACGATATATAGTATAATATATATATATATATTAAAATATATATCATATTATATATATTATATATATAATATTTATATATATATATATATTATAATATATAGAATAACATATATATAGTAATATATATATATAAATTATATATAAATATTATATATATATATATATATATATACATATATATATATAATAATATATATATATATATAATATATATAATATATATATATATGTATAATATATATATATATATAAATATATATATATATTATATAATTATATAATATACATATATATATATATATTATATATTACTATATAATATATATTTAATAAATATATATTAGATATATATATATATAATTAATAATAGTCAGAACGGCCACAAACTAACGGCCATGAAGGGCTGCCATATTTGTCCTAAGTCTGCACCTAATCGTTATGTGCGCATTGGTACTTTTGACTAATTGTTTACCCATTTAATAGAATTTTGCACTTTTTTCATCGTTATCCAATTTTCGCTAAATTCTGGCAATCCCGTAATCCTTAATTTGCCTTGTGTTTAGCATTTTTGCATTTTACATTTTACCTACCTTTTAGCATTTTTACGTTTTGTCCTATCAATTCAGGTTACAGATTCCCCAAGCTTCCGAGGGATTTGGGGATTCCCATGGCAGCCCTGCACTCGAAGACCCAAAGACTTGAAAATCCATTTTCGGATGATATTGAAATCCAGTATCGCAAATGACTGGAAATTCATCATTTCATTCACGATTTTGACGCTTGTAACCGTCAAAATTAAGTTTAATGGTCGGTGAGACCGAATTTAAGTCTGAAGACCGCTTGTCGAGGTTTATCCCCTAAAAGGAGGCATAACTCCAAAGGTTTTTGGCCTAGAAAGTAAATAATTCGCAGAAACTGAAAACTTTGAGGCTGGGTAGAGGAGCCGGAGTCGGACGGAGTCGGAGTTGGATTCGGGTTCGGAGTCCAGAGACGTCCAGGGGACCCCCT
This sequence comes from Trachelipus rathkii, assembly GCA_015478945.1. Lineage (NCBI taxonomy): Eukaryota > Metazoa > Arthropoda > Malacostraca > Isopoda > Trachelipodidae > Trachelipus > Trachelipus rathkii. The sequence goes on along the minus strand of JABUQX010011941.1, from coordinate 15,260 downwards.
GAAAAAAGAAGAAATGCATGAAGCAAAACAGAGGAAGAAGAAAGAACAAAAGAAGAGATGTAGAATGAGATAGGAGAAGAATTATAAGAGACGTAGGAGAAGATTCAGATCGTTACCGACACCAGCTGGATAACCCGTTCTGCCTATTATTAAACATTCGTTTTATTGAACAATATCATACTCTTCACATAACTGGTTCTGTTCTATCATGTACATAGGAAGCATGCATCTTACAAAGATAACCTTTATTTTCTAAATGTTGATGACATTATATTTTCAAATCTCATTCTTTTTATAAACGCTAACTAAATATAATTTTCTATAAATTAAAAACATCTTATCATTGTTTCGTTTTTTAGTTTTTATTTTACATTCTAACTTGTGTTCAATTATTACTTACTTTTAGTGCTTTTTATTTTATTTTTAGTTTTTATTATTTTTTTTATTTTTATTTTTTTAGCTTAAAACATTTGTTTTACTAAAAAAAGATTATGCCTTCATGTTTAAAACTTATCAAAAATTGACGTTTTACATACCCTAAAGCCAGTAAATCAGTAAATCATAATTCAAATCACACCTCCCCACTCATCCTTATATCTTATTGATCTATCCTGACTATTGATCTATGATTCAATCATATTTTGTCTATAAACATTACACAAAAACTTTATTTATTTTGTATTATTCTAAACATTTTGTTTACTAAAAAATTTATTCTCTTTTTATGTTTATAACTTTAAAAAAATTTTGCACTTTACATACCTTTAAAGCAGTAAATCAGTAAATTGCAGTAAATCAGTATATCAGTAAATCGAGTAATCAGTAAGCTAGAAATCAGTAAACGAAACTGCTTCCACACCTTCCTACCTCCATGAACAAACTTCTCATTGCTTATGTGATATATGTATCTATTGATTCAAGTAATCACTTTCCCCCCCCCCCCCAACCCCTCCCCCTATAACAAACACAAAACTTTTATTTATTGTTTTGTCTTAACATTTGTTCTTGTTTTTACTAAAAAAATTCATTCTTTTCATGTTTATAACTATAAAAAATTTGCATCTTACATACCCTAAATCAGTAATCAGTAAATCAAACTACCTCCAGCCACACCCAACTTTCCATGATCTATTGATCTATTGATCTTGATTCAAATCAATATTTTTATAACATTGACACAAATAAACTTTTATTATTTGCTTGTTTCTTTAAACATTTTGTTTTACTAAAAATATTCTTTTATGTATAACTTAAATTTTTTACATTTTTACATACCTAAAGCAGTAAATCAGTAACAAACTATATCCAACCACACTCCTACCCTTCCTAGATCTAGTTATCTATTGAATTCATTGATCTGTGATTCAATCATATTTAGTTCACAAAGGTAAAAATAATTTTCGTAAAATCCTTTACTAATAAAAATTAATCTTAAGCTAGATTTTCTCTATGTCTAATTTACTGAACCCTAACAACAGTAAATCAGTAAATCACAACTAATCCAACCAACACTGGCCTAACATATCTATTATCTATTATCTATTGTCTATTGATCTATGGATTCATGTCATATTATATAAGTATCTTTTTGTATATACATAACACAAAAACTTTATTATTTTTTTTTTTCTTTAAAAAACATTTGTTTTCACTAAAAATTTATTCTTTTATGTTGTTTTTAACTTTAAAAAATTTGCATTTTACATACCATTTAAAGGCCAGCTACACCATCAGAAATCTTCAGTAAATCAAACTCCTCTTCCATACCTCCTACTCATATCATTAATCTATTGATCTATCATCTATGAGCTATTGATTCAAGTCTATTTGAATAGAATCATAGCACAAACTTTGATCTTATTTTCTCCTCTCGGATTCTCTTCAAACATCTTGTATTTACTCAAAAACTCTATTCTTTCATCTCTTATAACATTAAAAAATTTGCATTTACATACCCTAAACAGTAATCAGTAATCAAACTTATATCCAACTCACATCCTACTCCTTCCGATGATCTATTATCTATTGGGTCTAATTATCTTATTATCTACTTTTCTATTGACTCAGATTCAAAGTTTATTTGATAATATAACACAAACTTTATTTATTTTGTTTGTTTCTTTAAACATTTTGGTTCACAAAAAAATATTCTTTTTATGTTTATAACAAAAATTTGCATTTTACATACTTTAAAGGAATCCAGTAACATCACTTAAATCAAGACTATATCCAACCACACTCTACCCGTTCCAGAGTCTCATATGATCTATGTGGTCTATCTGATCTATATTCAACGTCATATTCTGAAATAATAACAAAAACTTTATTTATTTATGTTTTGTTAATTGGCTGTTAAAGTCATGTTTAAACGGTAAAAACTTTGCATTTCATACCCGAAAGCATTAAATAGTTATATCGTAAATCAAAAACCTCAAAGCACCCTCCTATCCCATCCATATCTACTTGTTCATTGATCAATTGATCCTCAAGGTCATATTTTGTAATATAACACTAAACTTTATTTATTTTGTTTTGTTTCTTGAAACATTTTTTTTTACTAAAAATTTTATTCTTTTCATGTTTATACATTAAAAAATTCATTTTTACATACCTAAACAGTAAATCAGAATCCAGAAATCAAACTGCCTCACACATCCCTCTACCCATCGCATGATCTATATCTATTGATCTATTATCATCATCAAGTCATAACTTTATTAAATAATTCAAAAACTTTATATTTGTTTTGTTTTTTAAATTTTGTTTACTAAAAATTTATTATTGGCTTTAAACTTAAAAAACATCTTTTTAGTTGACTTTACACTTTAAAAAATTCCTTTTCGTTAAAGAACATACATGCCCAGTACCCATCCTGTCATCTATGATCTATATCTATTATCATGTCATTATTTCGTATTAACATAACATAAATAAATTCTTTGCGTTAGCTGTTGTTGTGAAATGTTGCGTTGTTGTGCAGTTTCGTTGTTGTTTGTTGTTTGTGTGTTGTTTTGTTGTTTCTGTAGTGTTCGTGTTTGCCTGTCATGTTGATGTTTTATGTTGTTGTAATCGTTTTGTTGTGAAATGCTTTTGTTGTGAAATGTTTGTGTTGGTTTTTTGTGTGTTGTTGGTTGTGTCGCTGTTGTTCTTGCGCAGGTGTTGATTTGTTGTTGTTAAAATGTTTTTGTTGTTGTTGAAATTTTGTTGTTGTTGTGTTGTTGGTGTTGTTTTGGTTGTTTTGTTGTTTTGTGTTGTCGCTTGTTTCTGTTTTGTAAAGTTATATCAACTTCATTAATGAAAATATTACAAACTTTTTTGTCAAACTCTAAAATAATAATGTAATTTTAATAACATTTAATATTTAAACTAAAACAATAAATATATCTAAGCTAGCCAATCTGGACATAAACTACATTAACAATGTTAACTAAATTAAAAGTTTTCAACTTACACAGAATCAGCCTATAGCAATATCAATCTTTACAATACATAACCAACGCTAAAAATATTATTAATCATTATTTATTAGTCTTATTATTTATAATTATTAATATTTATTATATATTTTATATTATATTTTATTATTATTATTATTATAATAAATTATATATAACATGAATAGTATATAACATAACAAAACCTAACATACGACACGCACACACACACACACAACACACACACACACACACACACATACATACACACACACACACACACCACAAACACCATCACTAATTATAGAGACTACTATACATTAGCATCAATCAGTAAACTTACTGCATCACATGACTGTATTCTATAATGTCAGCAGATTGCAACTTTTTCTAAGGCTCGTGGAAGATAGTATATTTCACATATTCAATTAAAATTCGTTTTTTAGTAATTTCTTTACGTTTCTATCTATACTGTATATTTATATTTGTTAAAATAGTGTATTTATTTATTCTATTTTGACCGAACTCAATTGTTTTACCCAAAAGGGCCTTAGCACACCAAGATTTTTTGTCCTAGAAGGTTATATAAGCGATAGGATCATTTTATGGTTTCAGATCGATTTATCGATGTTTTTACCCCTATATCGTTTTAAATCGTCTTGTCTACTGCTCTCGTGACTGAACATATATAATCGAATAGAAAATTATAATAACATTCGTTTCGATATATCGCCGGAAGAAGAAGCTGATCCTTGGGTAGATAGTGGTGATCGTGAAAGATTGGAACTAACACATACCAACTCTGAGCAGCTAAATAGCCACTTCCGTGAGCTGTGGTGAGAGATACATATTGAGTCTGCGAGACCATGCAACATGGAAAAATAAAATAAAAATAGGGGACGTGGTGTTAAAAAAAATCTCATATAAAGCAATGCCCATTTTGGTTAATGGGAAAGGTTTTAGAAGTAATAATTGCTTTCAATTCCGAAATAAGATCTGCAAAATTAAAGCAATCAGAAGGTGTTATAGCACACCATACAATAAAACATTTGTACCTCTTAGGTTATCGATAACTCATGAAGTAAAAGCTCCTATAGAGGATACAAAGGAAAAGAGAGTCATAAGCTGATAAAACTGCTCCATTAATACCTAACCAGGTCTCCAGACCCAAAAGAAAAGCAGCTAAAAATGTGATAAGTTCCTAAGGAAATATGCTGAGGACTCCTAAGATTAGTGGGTATATAATTTGTGAAATTTATTAATTTAATTAATATTTGTTAATAAAGCATATCCAGTAAAAGGTAACTGTTTTTCAAAGGTTTCCTTGGCTATACATTATATTTTCTTGGGGAATATATTAAAATTTGTGTAAGCAATGTATATATTATTTGTGAAAATTCCCCTAATTACTTAACAATGTATAAGGCAAATGATATGTGTTAGTTTGTATAAATGTCATACGTCTTTTGATCATAAGTAAAGTAAGATTCTGTATCAAAAGTTCATTGAGTGTCGTCCACACAAGAAACAGTTGTATTTAGAATTTATACAGACTGAGAATTTAAAATTTGCTCTGCTAACTATAAAAATTAGAAAGTGACTCTAATTATTTATTTAAATTTTACTTTAAAAAAGGTTTATTGGCTTTGTCCATAAACCAACCAAGGTAACAATTTATTCAATATTAAATTTAATTCTAAGAAGTTAAGGTGGGTTTATGTTTTTATATTTTTAACTTTAAAATTAATTTAGGCCTTTAAATATTATAGATAAGAGTGAGGTTATGGTTGTGAGTGAAGACAGTCCTCAGTGTGAAGTTACCGGTATGTTAGATGGTGAGCAGCTGGAACAAGTGTCTGAGTTTAAATATTTAGAATATATGTTGGATGAAAAAGAAACAGATGATGCAGAGTGTAGTAGGAAAGTTGTGAATGGCAGGAAGGTGGCTGGTGCAATTAAATTTTTCGTGGATGTAAAGGGAATAAGTCTTGAGTGGGCTAGGGTTTTACATGAGGGTTTGTTGTTACCTGTGTTAATATATAGTAGTGAGACTATAGTCTGGAATAAGAGGTATAGATCTAAAGTACAATGTGTTCAGATGGACAATCTTAAAAGCGTGTTAGGTGTGCTAAGAATTGATAAAATGAGGAATACGTATTAGAGAGTTGTGTGGTGTGAAGAAAGGGATAAAAGAGAAAATAAATGAAAGTACGTTGAAATGGTTTGGTCATGTGGAAAGGATGGATGATAGTCAGTTGGGTAACGGGATGTATAGTAGTGTGTTTGGAATCGACTAGCTGGGAGACCGAAGAAAAAGTGGATTGAATCAGAAAAGGAATGCCTGGAGGAAAGAAATGTGAGTTTTGGCAGAGGCGGAAAGAAAGGTGCATAATAGGAGTGAATGACGGGGTTTTGTGAGGGGGTATGGTTGTGGCCCACCTGGGCCAAGGGATGAACCCCACATTGATGAGATACCATAGTGAGGGTCCGTCATGGTCCCGTGAAGCTCTAGGGTAGATTTTCTGACTACGACTAGTTCTCACTAAAAGGTATAAAGGGGGCGGTAAAGCTGGGCTTTCTTTTCGACTTTAGTCATGTTCTTCTACTACTTTTCTGTTTCCGGTGCTTGTCACGCACCTTACCCCCAGTCTTGGGGAAAAAAGGTAGATGCTGCTGCTGATGATGAGATATATATATATATATACTAAACATATATACAGCAGCATGCTATATATATATGCGCGCATGGCTGGTTATGTGTTGGGCAGAATTAATTAACACAGCAGCATATATATATATATATATACACATATTGGTGGCTATGTTGGCTGTTGGCAGTTATATATATATATGAGCGTGGTTACTATATGCTGGCAAGGCTATATATATGCTGGTTGGCTGTTGAGCAGCATATATATATATATATATTATATATACAGGTATATAGTATTATATATATATATATATATATATATATATATAGCAAGAATACAGCAAAGAGCATATATATATATAAGTATATGTTAAGGGCAAGATGAGAGGCATGGTGTTATATATAGTATATATATATATATATATACAAAAATCAAACAAACCACCTAACAACCCAGCCTCACATAGACTTATATCATTGCTCTTTACAATATACAAAGTATTATAAAAATTAATCCTAAATAGAATATTCCTCCGTCTCATTGGATCCCCTTATCAAACTTAGAACTTGGTTTAGACAAAATACCCACGCCCTCACTCTCCTTCCTAACCACCTCCCAACACAACACATATTTAATGGTTTTTAACCAAACTCCCCCTCCCTTCTCACACTCTCCTGGTAACAATAGACATTAACAAAGCATTTGACAAAAACACTCCACATATCACCCACAAAGTACTAAACACAGATATAACCATCAAAGACAAAAACAATGAGAGCAAATTCCAGGTGCAAGTGTGCGGGTCAAACAACTAGAGTCATTCAAGAACGCCACTTCTCGCAGTACATATAAATTACAGAGTAGCAAAGTGTCCCTAAGGGAGCCATCTTAACCTTTTAAGTGGGCTGATGTGTCGCCACAATCCTTCTGCAGACAATCTAACAATCACAAAGGAAATCTCTCCTATAAATGCAACATGTAGACAATTACAACAATATATGTTTAAGTTAGAACAGTGTCAGCAATAAATAGAAGGGACTGCATCACCAAAAATCCTCTTATTACATTACTTACTCCCAGACAAAAGAGAATCAAACATTCACCCCAACAATTTTGCTATCAAACAAAAGACTCTCTCAATAAATAAGCCACCATCCGCTTGACTTTTTGAAATACATGTGACATTCACACCCCCACAGATCAACAATATTACTTAAATAAGTCACACATAAATTAAATGCGTTGAAAGCACTAACTGGAACAAACTTTGTAGTCAGCATATACAGACTCTCACAATAGTATACACACAATACCTTCATTACTTTTGAAACTACGCAAGAAATGCCTGGGCGACCTCGATATCACACTTTAACATTCAGAAATTTGGAAACAGTACAAAATAAAGAGTTTCTAAGATAATAACTGGCTGCCTTCTTTCCACCTACCAACAGAAACAAAAATCCCCCTATTAGAGACATACCTCGATACTGTGAAAAGAGGCCGATACCGATATTTCATTTTTTAATAATGTACGAACATAAGCCGATATTCAGATACTTTAATTAATATACACAGCAATAAGATAAGAACATTTGTGTACTGCTAGGCAACTCAGGATTGCATTCCCTGTACAACCAATCAGTGGCGTACCTGGGTAGGCAGAGTTTATATATATATATATATATACATATAGCAGTAGCAGAAAGGGATAGTTACATATGTTGCTATTAAGCATGTTGTTATATATTATTGCTGTTGGTTGGTTAAGTTGCCATATATTGTTATTAGATATATATATATATATATATATATACATATACTACTGTAATATATATATATGTTATTATATATATATTATTATATATAAGAAGATATTACATGTTGGTTAAAAGATATATATACATATATATTAAGTTATTATTGTATATTATTGGTTATATATATATATATGGCTATTATGTTGGTTATATATATATTATATACATATATATACATATTATTACATAAGGTTATATATTACACGGTATTACAAGTTATATAGATACATATAAGGCTGTTATTATACATATTAAGGCTACATATACAGGCAAGAAGGCTATGGAGCATATATATATATATATATATATATATATATATATATATATATATATATATATATATAAAAAATATAAATATATATATATATATATATAGCTAACGAAAACATCGAAACATATTTTTTTTAATAATTATAATACGTACCTATTTATTTGTATGAAAAGCTTGTTTACATTATATTTACCAAATACTTAATTTTAAATCACATTCCAATTGAGTAATTTCTTAGGCCTATCATTTTTTAAAAATAAAGCTGTGGTTTTATAGATAAGTTTTTAAAGCGTTTTTTCTTTAACATTATAAAATCTACACTTACTCCATTATGCATTATTTTCAATTATTTTATTATATAATGCAAAATACCACTTAAATAAAGTTATATAAAATTAATATTCAATATCAGAACAATCAGACACATCGGATACAAAAATTTCAAACAAACTGTCACAAGCCACACATTTCGAACATATTTACGGGAAGAGAACGAAAGGTTCATATATTTTCGATTATAGGTAGGACAGACTAGCCGCTCCCATATAAGTTGATGTAAAAAATGACGTCATTCGTCCGCCCGGGTGCAAAGAATTTTACTTCTAAGATCAGGGAGTAGAGCGAGGAATTTCTAAATGAATTCAATTATTATTATAGCTATTATTATTGTGCTTGTTTTTCTTTCAATTTATGATGCAATATTTTTTTTAACTTTTATATAAAAGTTTTAATAATTTAGTATACGGTACTTTTACAATTTAGTGGGCGTTGCGCATGGGTTTCCTAACTTTTGAGGGTAGTAATCATCAATTCTATGAATTTTAGGTTCTAACACTTTCTAGTGTAGAATTTAATGCTCTTTCGAATGGTGTGGTTATTTTCAACATGCAAAAAATATTTTATTCACAATATACAGGGGGATATGGGGGGGTATTCAATTTTGATATGTCTCATAAATAAAAAATCACGATAACCTTTTATTATTATTATTCATGCGATCAGCACGAAACTTTCGGAGGAGTAAGTATAGTTGGGGAAGATATATAATTTTTAAAATAAATTTTTGTATAGAACGGATTGCCTCTGTGCATGGGGAAAATTTCTAAATTCTCAAAAGTTTCCCCATTTATGCAGCGGCAAAACCCCCTTGAGTTTGCAAAGATTTATCTAAACAAAATGTAAATCTCAATCCTAGTAGTATATGATCTGAAAGTTTCGTATTGATTGAACAAAAATAAAAAATTATCATAAATATTTTTAGTAGCAAAAAAAATTTTTTCAAATAAATAGGAACAGGTGGCGTGTAAATCCTTTTAATATTTACTGATTGCAACGAAATTTTCTACTAGCTTGTGCACCTCTACAAAAGATATACATATTCTAATAGATTATTATTTGTATGCTCAATAGTTTTTGTCAGCTGATCACGAAAACTTTTGAAAAACTTTAAAATGTTTCCCATGAGCAGCGAAAAATCTATTGGGTATTACAAAATTTTCTCTAAACAAAAAATATTTACCTTCCCAATTATATACGCTCTGCAAATTTCAAACTGATCTCGTATAAATAATAAATAAGTTTTCATGGTTTTTATTTTTGAGTTGCCGAAATTTTTTTTAATGATTGGTATCATGCAATATTTTTATTATTCATCTTATAAAAATGAAATTTTTATGGCCTTTAAAACTCGAACATATCTTTTTATTTAGATAAATTTTCTATACACCCAATTGTTTTGCTTCTACTTCAGGGAAAACTTTTTTAAAATTTATTAGTTTTCCCATGAACAGCGAAAAGCGTTTAGTATACAAAAAATTTTATTTTAACAAAATATTTGTATCCTTTCTAATTATACATGCTCTGAAAGTTTTCATATTAATCGGATATATAATAAAAAGTTATTACGATTTTCTTTTTATTGCCAAAAAAAAGAAAAAAAGAAAATTCAAATAATTGATGGCATAGCTATTAACTTTATTATTCATCTGATTAGAATTAAATTTTTTAAAAATTGGCGAGATACCCATTTTTTCATTTATATAAATTTGTTGTATACCCAACGGTTTTGCCACTGCTCACAGTTC
>JABUQX010011940.1:27500-38351 GCA_015478945.1 Trachelipus rathkii | reverse complement strand
CTCCACTCCCAACCCCTCCCGTCTCCTTTCTTATCCACTCCTATTCTGTTTTTACCATTCCTTCCCAGATCCCTTTGCATCTTACACTTACCTATAATACCCATTCCTCAACCTTCCACATATTTCCCCGGTTTCTATCCAACCTATTCTACTACCTTCCATCCCAATACACTTCTCTTTGCGACCCCCGAACCTTTCTTACTTCACCTAGTTCCATACACACTTTTGTTTCTCCCTATTTTACTCCCTCTGCCTCGTTTTCCCCTCCTATTATATTACACCTACCATTTAATAACTGACCCAAATATTTCTTACACCACCACATCTTTATCCTGATCCCTTACCAACCGGCCCTACAACATCCGATCACCACAAAAAAAATCAACAGTCACATGGCCAACGACACCTACGCCAACTTAGATCGTCTCACCTCCAGCTCATGCCCCGTTTTTTGTTCTCAAAAATTATGCACAATTACCTGCTAATATCCACCATCCTGCTTTCGCCCCTGGTCCTACTCAGTCTCAACACTCACTACACCAAACCACTCCGTTCTTACTCTGTCTCTCTCCCCACCCTGGTCTTATTCTTCCCTCCTTCTCAGTTTTTCACTTTCCCACCTCCCCCATTCTAGATCCCAATTTCCTTCTCTTCTTCGCTCTGTTCCATCCCCCATCATTTCCCCGTTTTTTGTCCACGTCAAAATAATTACTTCGGCTTTTCTTTTCCTTCTTCTTCTTCCCTTCTTTCTTCTCTCATGTCCCTTGGCCCTCCCCCTACGCCCCCCCCCCGCGCCCTCCTTCCACGTCTCCTGCCCCTGCCCTCTTTCTTGTCCCCTGTGTTGCCTCCATCCTTTCGGCCTCCCTTTCGGCTCTCAGTCACTATATATTGTCCCACCGGGGCGCTTTCGGTCCTTCCTCCCTATAACGGTCCCCCTCTCTTATTCCCCCATGCCCTCCATTTCTGTACCCTAGTGGTGCCACTCCCTCCGTTCGGTAACCTCCCTTTCGGCCTCCCTTTACGAGCTCCCCTATATTATTTTGTCCCCCGGGCTGCTTTCCGCCTCCTCCCAACGGTCCCAGATCCTTTCCCAGTCTTAAAGCCCCGCCTCGCGCACTCCCTGTTAATATCATTCATTTTCTTCCCTCTCTTTCCCCCTGCCCCCATGCCTAGGCTCGAGTCAGCTCCCTTTCCGCCGGTCCGCCGCCCTGTTTTTCCCCTTTCACTTGTGCTTGGCCGGCAGTCCTCCTTCTCTCTCTCTGCCTGCCGGCCCTGTGCTTGGTCGCGCCTTCTTTTCCTCAGCTTTTTGGTTTTTCGGTCTGTCCCCCCCTGTTTTTTCCTCTCCTCCGCCTGGGCTTCGTTTTCTTTCCCCTCTTCCCCTCCTGTCCCTCTTTCTTCCCGCCCGTCCCTCCCTCCGGCTCAACATAACCCCACCTTTTCGCTCATACATCCATTAGACACCATTATACACTACCTTTAAACCTAATCATCTCACCAACGGATATTTCCCCTTCCCTCTTCTCCACCGACGTGTTACACTCTCTTATCACCCTGAATTTTCTCTCATCATCATACAGGTTCCCACTACATCCCATCATCCTCGCCAAGGCTACTTCTTCATTCATAATCAAAAATAAACCCCTTCCCCTGCTGTTTTTCACGCCACTTTCTCTTTCACACATCCTTCTCTCCACTCATCTTTGCCCCATCTAGACACCATCACTATTCTCTACCTTCTCGCTGCTTCTAAACGTAATTTCACGTGATACTCCGATCCATCACCTTCCGTTCCCCTTGTTCCACACGTATCCGCATCCGTCTCTCCTCGTCTCATATATCCCTTACTGGCTACCCATGCCTCCCTTCCTTTCTTTGATCCCTTGATTTTTCATCCGTCGCATACACACTGCCTTTCTGTCCGATCTCTCGCCCTTCGGCCGCGCTACAGACTGTGCCGACGTCGCGACTCCCATCAGCTCGCCAGGTATATATTCTTCCCTGCGTCGTCTTCTTGGTCTCCCCTGTCCTGCCTTCCGTTCCGTCCTTCGCTCCCTCTGTTTCTTCTTCACTCTGCCTTCCCCCCTTCGCCTCCGGCCGCTCTCACCTCTCTTTACCGCTGCGTTCGGCCTGCCTGTCCCTCCTCTGCTGTCGGTTCCCCTCCGGCTGTTTCCCTTCTTTCTCCTCCCCTCCTCTCCCTTTCCCCCTGCTTCCTGTTTTTGCGTTTTCTCCCCCTCTCGCGTACAGTTGCTTCTCGCTGGTTTCTTCGCCCCGGCCCTGCCTGTTTTCGGTCCACGTTTACCACGAAACTGCGCTTGGATTCCACGTCTATCTGTCCGCCCCTCTTACCAGATAGTGACTACACCTCATACACACTCAGATCCTTCACTGGCCTCCTGCCACTCACGACTTGGTTACTACTCCCCTGGTGCCTGAGGTCGCACCCACAACTGCCCTTCCCCTCCCTCGGGTTTTCTTTTTCAATCATCCATAAGACACGATGCCCTCACATCACATTCCATGGGCATCTTGCCAAATTTTCCCCCTCAGGCACCCAATAGTCTGTCTTTGCGAATCTACAACCCTGTTACCGAAAGATAGCATACCTGCATTCTCCAGTCCAAAACTTCAGTGCCCCTCGGCGCCAATTTTCTTCCCCCTCCGCGACCTTGTGCACCGCTCCCCGCCCCCGCAGATCTGCATTATATAACACCCTAAGCGTTATGGCTATCTCACCCGTACCCATCACACCTACTCACAGATTTCCCGCCTCCGCTCCTTTTTCTCCCTCCCGCTCCGTCTCCGCTCTCCCCCTGTTTTTCCATCCCTCACCCCCCCCCGCGCTCCCCTCCATTCTCGCCCCTCCCCGCGCCGAATAATCCTATCAAGCGCTCCGGCTATATTCCATCCGTCGCCCTCCCCAGCTCACGGTCCCCCATATTTCCTTCTTCCCTAGCTTCCGGCTCTTCCCAGCTACACCTCCGCTGTTTCCGTTTAGGCACACCTCTCTTATACTTCCCCTACCTCCTACCCTTGCTCTCGCTTCACTATGTCTCATCCTGGCCAATTCCCTATTTGCCCATGTGTACATTCGCTATCACCTCTCCGCCCAGAGGGGTCCACACCCACCCAGGTTTCAACTACCCTTCTCGGCCTCCCTTTCAAGCCTCCAGTCGTTCTTGCCCCAATCTCCCTTTTATCCCGCCCGACGTGTCCGTTTGCCGCTCTCTTTTGACCTCTGAGTCTTCGGCCTTCCCATCGCCCCGGGGTCCACACCAGGTCTATCTAAAACCTCCCTTTTCGAGGCCTCCCGTCAGTATACATTTTCCCCTCTCACTATTTACCCGCCACGACGGATTCACGTATAATATTCAAGTCTACATGTCCGGTCAACGATCGCGACGTATGTTGTGTATATATCTCGTGTTGGCTTGTCCCATGTCCTAACAGCTCACTCCATACCTCCTCATCTCATCCACGCCACCTCACGAAACCTACTTCTATTATCCACACCAAAAAAACTTTAGACCCATCTTATTATTCGATTCCACTTGAGCGCCTCTCTCCCATGTCCACAGTGCCTCCTATGTTCTTTTCTACCCTCCCCCCTCTGCCTGCTTTATTATCTCCCCTTACCCTATTCTGTTTCGCGAGCATCCAGAAACACTTCTATTTGTATAATTAATTATCTCAGCTATCTTCCACTATAAGTAGACTCCCGAACAATGCATAGAACCCAAGACTACAAATAGATACCGTCCCAAATACGCACACAACCCCACATCAGTGGCCTCAAGCATATGCAGTCTAAGCGAAGGGAATGACTCGGAGGCATATGACCTTAACTAGCTTATCCTAGCTTTCTTAAAGACATTTCCAAGAAGTCTGGGGGAAGCGTCCCTCGAATCCTGTATATTTCCTCCACCTTCCTCCCTTTATCGTACCACCACTAAATACTTTTCACCCCTTGCTACGTATACTCACCTTAAATCTCCCCCCAACAGTCTCCACACGTATTCCTCATTACCCTAATCCTTTGATTACCCCGCTTACGCTATAGCATTTCATATCTCAGCCAGTTTTCCGCCCTAATTGCCATCCTTAGTTACGTTCTCCTTAGCACTAGAGTCCTACTCAACCTGATCCGATGTAATTCCTAATCCCACCTAACCCTAGTTTTTCCATCTACTTCTCATCAGACGTTACATTTGTTGTGCACCGTGGTGTGTGTTGTGTGTGTGTGTGTGTGGTGTGTGTGTGTGTGTGTGTGTGTGTGTTGTCTGTGCGTGCATCACACCTCACTACTCACCCTCAGAGCCATGCACGGTCCACCCCACAACATACCGTCTCATTCACTCACCTACCCCTCCTCCCTACCCCTCCATCCTCCTCCTACCCTCCCCCTACCTTATCACAAACCCCTCCTACAAATCCCCATGCCTCTCCTACAACTACCCTCCACCCTCCCTCCCCGACTCTTACCCCCACCCCTACAACCCACCTCTCCACTTGTTTTCCTCACACAATACTCTGCGTTACACCGCCCAGTCCCAGACACATCATGGTTACACCGCCGTCTCCGACCGTCCAACCACACCGCCCTCCTCATCCCCTTGTTGCTCTGTCCACCCTCTAACTATGCTATTCCTAGCATTTACTAAGCTTTTCCGGTCTGTCATGGTTCATCCCTCGGCGGGGCGCTCGCTCGCGCGTCCCGCTCGTCGTTCCAGCCGTCCCGCCGTCCCGCCGTCCCGCCGTCCTAGGTCATCCATGTCCCCCCAAAAAAAAGTCTCTTGCTTTCCTGCTTTCCTAAAAGGCTATTACAACGGGTCTGGTCACTGTTACTCCTCATAAAGATAACATGACGATTCACCGCCCGATCCACACCCATCTGCGTTCACGCACCGATCCCAGAGCCGTCCCCACCCCGCACTCCTCCAACCCTCGTTGTTGCTCTGTCTATACACCTCTCTTGCTATAATCTGCTTTCCTTAAAGCTATTCCGAGTACTCGTCGTTTCTCTAACCACATCTCTGCGATTACCTGACCGTCCCCTCCTGCGTATATTTCCCCGCCGATCCCTACCTCGTCCACAACCACCACGCTCTCTCCGTCCCTTGGGTGTTCGGATCCCGCTCTTAGCTTTCCTGCTTTCCTGCTAATCCGGTCTGTCACAGTACTCTGTATTATCCTCCCTTCAGATCCCCTTGTACAGTCCCTCAATACCCTGCATATCTCTCTCACACCCAACTCATGGTTTTTTATTGCTATGCTTCCCTCACCCATTATATACCTCACTTTCTCCCTTACCCAGTCTCTCCGTCCCTACTCCCCGCTAGTCTGTCCTAGCGTTCCCGACGTTTTTCGGCTCGCCCCACTGTATTATTTTCCTTTCCCACCTATAATTCCGATCATTAAGCAACCTCCCACACTGCATGCCTAAACCGTACCGTCTACAATTTGCACCGCCCTTTCCTTTGCTTCAGTATTAATCACCTTGCTCTCCATCTTTGTCGTATATCGCGCGGTCCTTATAAAGCGTCGCGCCCGGCCGCCCCAGGCGGCGGTTCCGCCTCGCCATCTTAGCGCCTTTATTGACACAGGCAGCCCGCGGCGGGGCGAGGATCCCGCGGCACCTCTTGCGCCTAGCGGGCGCCACGGCGGCGGCGGGCCCATCGGGATTTTCGGAGCTGTCCGTTTGGTGCGGCGGGCGCCTGCCTGCGTAGACCTGCTTCTTCCGGTGTTGGGCCCCCTCCCCCTGTCCTGGCCAACACCATCCCCACTGTCCTGCCCCCCTACCATCCCTCTGCGTCCTCCCCCGCATGCCCGAGACCCCAGCGCCTATCAATCATCCCCGCTGCTCCTAATACCCTCATCAAAGGGTGGTCTACACCGTGCCGTCCTCTAACACGCTGCGTCCTCCACCGCTGCTCCCTTCCCCGTTGCCCCACCACCGTTTGCGCCTCCCCGTTACGCCCCCCCTTGGCGCCCTCCCGTTCCCCCCCCCGTTGCGCCCCCTCACAGATTTGCGGCCTACCCCACGCTGAGGGCTATCCCCCTCTTGCGCGTGTGTAGTAGTGCTTAGTTGGTGGTGTGTGAATGTGGTGTGTGTGTGTGTTGTGTGTATCTGTGGTCTCTCTGTGTGTGCGATAAAGTACACGTTGTCATCTGGGTGCAGAAACGTCCGTGGTCCTACTGAGGATCCGTGTCTCTGTGTTCTGTGTGTCTGTGTATCCTCCGCGCTCCTCGTGTCTGTGTGATCTCAGTATGTCCGTGATAAACCGTGTCATCTGAGAGTACAGAAATGATCTGCGTATGATCTGTAGTGACCATCCGCAGACCTACGTGTCATGAATATGTGTCTACAAACGTGTACATCGCATGTCCAAAATGTCATCTGGATACACAGTAGGATCAAATCGTGCTTACTCCGTGTCTGGGGAATCTGTCATAGATCCCGTAGTACACAGTTGCCCTCTGGTGCTCGCTAGCGATGGTACACGATGTCATCAAAATAAAAAAAAAAAAAAAATAAAAATAAAAAAAATAATAAAAAAAAAAAAGAAAAATAAAAAAAACAAAAAAAAAAATACAAAACAAAAAAAAAAAAAAATAAAACAAAATATAAAAAAAAAAAAAAAAAAAAAAAAAAAAAAAAAATAAAAAAAAAAAAATAAAAAAAAATAAATGGGCTCGTGTCAGTGTCTACTAGAGACGCGTGTCCGTGCTTATTCCGATGTCTCTGCGTGCGTGTCCTCTGGGTCGTGTATACCGTTCCTCATGGTGCGCGATCGTGCGATCTCCAGTGTCTCTAGGCCGCGTGTCGGTCAGGTGTGTGTGTTACCACTGTCTCTCTTTGTGGTTCCGTTGTCTCCGTGTACTCCTGGCTGAGGTGTCCGCGTGATAGAATGTTCTTCTAGTGTGATCCGTGTGTGTGTGTCTGGTGATGTGATGATGTGATTGAGTAGTGTGGTATATGTGTCGTTGTGTGTCCGCAGTCCCGTGCGTGATTCAATTGGGATGTATGCGTGTCAGTGATCTGTCTCTCGGTCTGTGTGTCATGTCTGTGTGTGTATGTGTGTGTGTAGTGAAGTCCGCGTCCGTGCGCGTGGTCTCCTGGGTGGTGAGACGGAGATACCGTGATATAGTCTCATACGGATCTGTGTGTCTGTCTGTGTGTGTGTTAGGTGTGTGTGTGTGTGTGTGTGTGTGTGTGTGGTGATGGTGTATGTGTGTGTTGTTTATCTCCTCCTCTCTCTCTCTCAATCTATCTCTCATCTCAAATCACTATCATCTTCTCATCTCTCATACTCTCTCTCTCATCATCTCTCTCTCTACCTCATTATTCTCTCTCAATACTCTCTCACAATCCATTCCCCCCCATATCTAAATCCAAATACTGTCTCAAATCATTCATCAAAATCATCATCTCAAAAAAAAATAAAAAATAACATCAACATCTCTCACATCTATCTCTCTCTCTCTATACATCTCTCTCTTCTCTATCTCTCTCTCATCTCTCAATCTTACTCATCACTCTCATCATCTCTCTCTTTCATCTCTCATCATCATACTCTCATCTCTCTCTCTCTCAATCATATCTCTATCCATCTCTCATCTCTCATCTCTCTCTCATCTCTCTCTAGTTCATCTCTCTCATCCTCTTCTCATCACTCTCTCAAATACTAATCCATCATCTCAATCATCATCTCATCTCTCTTCTCTATCATCATCTCTCACTCTCATACAAGTCTCCAAAAATCTCTCCTGATACATCTCCTCATCTCTCTCTCCATCTCTTCAAATCACTACTCTCTCTCTCTACAATAACAATCTTCATCTCATCAATCTCTCTAACTACTCATCTCTCATCTCTCTCATCTCATAATCAATTCTCACAAATCATCACAACTCAAATAATTTCTCCCATCAATCATCCATCTCTCAACTTCATTCTTCGTTTTGCCTCCGCCCCCTTTAGGTGGCTTTGCCGTTCCACGCCTTAGCCCACGTACGCTACCGGGTGACTATGTCGCTTTGCCATGCAAGACCATGGTTATTGGCTCGTAGGGTTTGCCTCTAGGCCCGTCTTGCCATCCGCCACCAACTGTGGCTTTTCCTCTCTCTCTCTTCTTACACTGTCCTATACCCTGTCTTCCTACTCTCTCTCTGGTTAATATCTGCGATTCAAAAACGTTGCTATGGAATGCAAAAATCTCTGCTCTCTCTGCTCTCTCTGCTCTCTCAAGAAACTCTAAAAATACTCTCTCTCTCACTCTTAAATAACATACCTTACTTCCAAGCTTAAAAGTACACATGCTTAATCATACAAAAAAAAATATCATATCATACATCAAAAATCTCTCTCTCTCTCTCTCTCTACTATTCTTCTTACTATACTTCTATTTATTACTTCTATTCTTCTTCTTCTTCTTCTTCTTCTTTCTTCTTTCTTCTTCCTAATCATATATCTTCTTACCTTCTATCTTGGAGTTTCCCCGTGTTTTTGTGGGTGTGTCGGCTAGCCCGGACGCGCCTTCATCCTAGGTCCGTTACGCCGTGGTAAACAATATCTACGAGCCGACGCAGCCATCCTCCCCTCCGCCACACTCACTAATCCCCAAATCCCCACTCACACCTACACTTCCCCTCCGTCACATCACTTCACCACTCCATTCCCCTCCCCCTCCTTCCCCTCCCCCATCCCCTATTCGCTCTTCCCGCTGTGGCGACCCATGCATCGCCCCGTCCCTAGCGTCGACCCGGATGCGCCCTCGACCCCCCCATCCCAACTCATCTCACCTTCTCCGTACCCTCACTTCCCTACTCAATTACCCCATAAACATACCCCTCCTATCCCTCCCCTATCAACCACTTTTCGCTCTTCCCGCCATGTGGCGCCACTGCATATCGCCACCGTATCACATGCAGTCGCAAACCGGTGACTGCCCGCCCCATCCCTCTCTCTCTCTCTCTACTCTCAACCTCTTGCTGCACTGAACCTTTATCTGATTCTCCATCTACCTCAATCATTCTCAAAATCTCATCATCATATACTTCATCAATATCATTCATCATCCATCATACTCTCTCTCTCTCTTCATCATCTCCCTATCTCTCATACATCTCTCTCTCTCTCTCTCCTCTCTCTCTCTCTCCTCATCTATCATCATCTCTCATTACTAAAAAAAAAATCATCCAAAAAAAAAAAAAAAATACAACCAATAATAATTATAATGCCTCAAAAACTCACTTCTTCTTACTTCTGTCTATACTTCTTACTATTCTTATTCTTCTTCGTTTCATTCCTTCTTTCTTACTATACTTCTATATTACTTCTTCTTAACTTACTTCTATTCTCTTACTTTCGACCTTCTTCTCCTTCTTCTCACTATCATTCTTCATTCCTATCCCCCTCAGCTACATCCCTTCTTCTCTCTCCTGGCCTTCCCCGCCCCACCATCCTCATATCACGCTCTATTCGCCGTGGCTCTGTGGTGCACCCTCTGTTCCACTCATTTGTCCAGCGTGGTCCGCGGCTCGAGTTTTCTCTTGGTTTAAACAAATCATTATATGACAATTCTCCCTGCCTCCGCCACTCAGCCCCAGGTCCCGATCCAGGCACTGTCTCTTGCATATCCCCCGGTCCGGCTCGCGTACCGCCAGTAGACCCAGGATGCCGGGGCCTGACTCGTGCGATGCCTGCACCACCGTGGGGATGGTGTGTGGTGTGTTGTGTGTCGGTGTCGGTGTCAGGTGATCAAAAGGTGTGTCTCTCGTCGGCCCGCTCCCACACCGGCTCGAAATTCCAAAAAAAAAAAAAAATCCCCATGCGGCTCCCGATCGGCAACCCGCTACACAATCACCGGCGTATACAACACTACACCAAACAGAAGCCCAACCCAAACGCATCACGGCCCCCCCCTATCTCCCGCCCACCCAACACTTCCACCGGAAAAGCCCCCTCACTTACCCCGAGACCCACCCTTTCCACCGGCCACAAACCCCCTTGCACCCGGCCCCTACCCAATTCGCCTAACAGAGCCCACCCATTTGAGGTTGCCCTTTTTACGGGTGGGGATACCCGCGGCCTTCGGGGTCAACACCGGCCGGTGGGAGTCCTCCGCCCTGTGTCTCCTCCTCGGTCCTCCCTCTCTTCTGTCGCGTGCCTGCGGGGACTGCATATGGCCACCGCCCTCTGCCAATTTCACCCTCCTGACAGCTGTGTCACACTACTCCCATTTTAACACTCCTGCCCCCCATCTGATTTTGCGCTACCCTGCCACGGACAGCTACGCCGCACATCCCATGATATATCATACGGTTCTCAATGGCTATAGCCACAAACCCAAATGGCGTTACTGCCGTTTTGGTGGTCACATCCTTCTGCCTCTGGCATACCCCGGTCTGTCGAGCCGCTCGTGCCGCGATGTTTTCACAGCTCACCTCGTTTGCCCGTGGGCTTGGTTATCCTACTTCGTCTAAAGGCAGTGGGGTTCCGGGCGGGATTGTGCCTTTGTCTCTTGTTCCTATTATTCCTTTGCCTCTGGCTATGGGTGCTTGCCCTCATTTCGCCGTCAGCGGTGTTTTGGGCCCTTGATGCTCAGAACTGACCGGCGCACTAGCAAAGCGCGTTCGCCGGTGCCACTGCTTTCTTCTCCCCTGGCTGCTTTTAGGTTATTGTGTGGCTGCCTCTCCCCGTTTGCGCGGCTTGGTCCGCCGGGGTTATTGGCCCGTGTGCGTTCACCCGGAGTGCGTATTGCGCGTCTCTCTCAGCTCCGCGTCTGGTTTCTGGTCGTGGTGCGGAGCGTTATTTCGGTCCGTGTCCCGTTTTGGTTGGCAACTGTTGTCTGC
>JABUQX010011940.1:0-22500 GCA_015478945.1 Trachelipus rathkii | reverse complement strand
ACAGAAACATATTAATATTATAACATTCTATAGACTCAGAACTCAGAAGGTAGATTGAAATAGGATTATTATGAACAATACAGAAACACCTTAATTGCAATTTAGTACATTTAGGACTAGAATCTGGTATAAAAAAACATTTACATAAGAACTCTTCAGAATCAAATTAGAGAGATAATGAGAGGTCAACTAGGTAAATAAAATGTTCATGAGCCAAAACCCCTAGAACAATATCTTAAGCACTTGAACCCTATCAATAACCCTAGAAACCCCAATCTTAAACACTAGAACCCTATTAAACATTCTTAGAACCCACTCATTCATCTTAAACACTAAAACCCTATCAAAAAGCCCTAGAATCCAGATCTGAAAAATTAAAACCCTGCCAAAAACTTCAGAACACACATCTTAAAAATTAGGCACTATAAAAAAAAACTCTCGAACAACCCTTCTTAAACACTGAAACCAATCAATCCTTTTCAAAACTTAGACCTTCACCCCCCAACCCACCCCACCCCGACACTGCTCCCTTGATATCCCTAATGGTAAACTTTAAAAAAATTTGGGATTTTTTTAACATTAATTTTTAACAGTAGGACGCTACTTTACAATTCAATACAACTCTAAACAGTTGTGCAAGTCATATCAAAAAGTTTGTTCCCAAGGAAGAAAATATTTTTACTCTGAGGAGTTTCACATTATTAAGTGAAAATCTTAAAGAAAAAAAATTGCATTTTACTTGCTAAAATTGTGGATATATGAAAAATAGACTAACATAACCTAACCTAACCTAACTTATATACTCTCGACCTTTGGGAACGAACATGTTTATATGAATGTACACGTAAAACTCGGTAAACATCTTTCTTTAAAGGTGTAGACTACTGTTTTATATTACCTTAACAATTAGTTACACCTTTGAAAATTTTTTTCATGTCAACAATTCACTTCATTCACTGGCCCTTTCTTCGGAAGGGAGGGGGTGGGAGGGTTGAATCTACAAGAGTACCAATTTGTTTTATGCTTTTTGTCCATTTTTCATTGCTTTTATTTGAAAATTTTGATAAAATTTTTATATTATCAAAATTTCGGGGGAGGGGAAAGAAGCATGCAGTCCCTCAGCCATGCCCCTTCGTAGGCCATTGCTAAGCTTCATAACAATTGTTAATATTTAAAATAATATTCCCCTAACAGTTATTGATTTTTTAGCAATCCAACATTCGTAAAGTTTCATAATAATTGTGCACTTATTAAGATTGTCTTCCTAATTATTTATAATACTTTTAAACATTTCATAACATTTTTAAATGAAATCTTAACAATTAAACACTCTTACAGGCTAAACATTACATTACAATTCATTACGACACAATAGTTGTATAGTACTTCTAATAAGGTATACATACCTAAGTATTTTAACTATATATATAATATATACTATATATACTATATTGGAAAATATATATATATAATTTATTATTATAGTACTATATATATATATATATATTATTATATATATATAATATATATATATATAATTCTGGTATACTGTTAACATAATAACATTGTTAAACTATTTGAACTATTATAAACATTTACTATCACTACTACTACAGCTACACCTATTTAAAATAATACTAATAATAATATAATTTAATTAAATAATATAATAATAATAATAATAAATATTAATACATAATAATATGAAAAATAATAAATAAACAAACAATAATAATTAAAAATAATAATAAAAATATAATAATTAAGAATAAATAATATAATATTTAGAGACTAATAATAATAATGGAAGAATTAAGAATAATAAATAATATTAATAAAAATAAAAATAAAAATTAACCAATAAAAATATAATTAAAAAATAAAAAAATACAAAAATACATAATATAAATAAAATAATAATATAATAATAATAATAATAATAATAATAATAATAATAATAATAATAATAATAATAATAATAATAATAATAATAATAATAATAATAATGAAGAAGAAGAAAAAAAGAAAAGAAAGAAGAAGAAAAAGAAGAAGAAAAAAGAAGAGGAAAAAGAAGAGGGAAAAAGGAAAAAAGAAAAAAAAGAAAAAGAAAACAAAAAAAAAAGAAAGAAAAAGAAAAAAGGAAAAAATTGTATTATGTTCTATTACTCATTAAAAAAAATACAATAACTTATATATATATATATATATATAATATATATATACTGATATATATATTATATATATATATATATTATATATATATATATATATATATAATATATATATATATATATATATATATATATATATAATACAAATTTATTAAAACCAATATAACAATATATATTAAATGTTATAAATAGTTAATTAAATATAATAAATTAAATTATAGTTTTTGGAAATAAAATTTATAAACTAAAGTTACTTTAAATTAGGTAAAATTACTATAAACTGAATAAAATCGGTATAAAAAATATAAAATTAAAATAACTATTTTAAATTAAATAAAGTTACCATAAATAAAATAGTGAATGAAATAAAGTTATTACAAATTAAATAAATTTACTATAAATTAAATATAGTTATTCTAATTTAAATAGTTATTATAAATTAATTAACGTTACTATAAATTAAATAAAATTAATATAGCTTAGTTACCATAATTAAATAAAATTACCATAAATTAAAGTTTATAAATAAGATAAAATTACTATAAATTAAATAAAGTTATGATAACTATAAGTTAAATAAAGTTATGATAAATTAAATTTACCGCAAATTAAATAAAATTACTATAAATTAAATAGTTATAATTTAAAGTTACCGCAAATTAGATAGTTATTATAAATTAAATAAAGTTATAAATTAATTTAAATTACTATAATTTAAATAAAGTTCTTATAAATTAAATACTTTTTATAAATTAACGTTACTATAAGTTATATAAAGCTACTATATTTATTTCATAATAAATTTTTTGATATAATTTTATTCGTCAGTTAGGAATTAGATTTGTAACCTAGCTGGATGAATTCTTCAATTTAAGACTTTTAAACTAACTGGACAAATTTGTCTATTCAGGAATTAGATTACAACCTAACTAGGAGATTTCATCGATTAGGAATTGGATCTTAAATTAGCAAATTCGTTGATTTTTGAAATTAGATTACTATAACTAGTTGAATTCGTCGATTAAGGAATTAGATCTTAAGCCCTCTTTGACACCAAACGAATCCGAATCGACAAAAACTGACTAGCGAAGTTTCAGAAAAGTTTCTTCCGTAAGCAATAGGGAGATCGTTTTATCGCTATTCACGCCAGTAAAATCTAAGCCAATGCTATTCTATCCAGACGAAGTCTATAAAAAAAATATATATTATTTTCTAACAGATTTGCATTTGCTTGGTGTTAATCGACGAATATGTCCAGTTGGTTTAACTGGACATTTTCTCCGATTCTGTCGATTCAGGACTTACAATAGATGACTGTTTAATTAGATGTTTAATTCTTAAGTTGAATCCTAATTAGCCAAATTCGTCGATGGGATTAGATTACTGCCTAACTAGACGAATTCGCTCGATCAGCTCATGAGGTGATGGTATTTATATTAGAATGTGACTTGGCTTCTTATTGTATCGGATTTTCCTTTAATAACAATGATAACTTTATTACCCAACTCTCCCAATCAGTGTTTTTTTCTGAATTTAATAATATTAATAGTATTTACAGACTGATCAATAAGAAGAATTAGCCTTTGGGGAAATTACATGATAATAATAATAATCTATTACTATCTAACTAAACTAATGGTGTGAGAACTATGTTTAATGGGTAAATATCTAGTTTTTGATCTAAATATTTTCTGAAAGAATTTTCTAAGTTCAAAACAATTTCTAAGTTCAAAAAAGTTAAGTTAATTTTTTTAAGAAAATTCTTTAGTGGCAAGCTTCTGGAATTATATCAGAAGCTTGTCACTAAACAATTTTCTTAAAAAACTTAACTTAACTTAACTTTTCTGAACTTAAAAATTTTTTTGAACTTAGAAAAGATCAAAAACTAGATATTTACGGTTTAATCATGTACTGTCCAATCAGAAGAATTGATTCATAAGTAAATAAAGCGAACAACAAGAAATATTTGCTGAGTGGAGTAAAATACTTCTTTTAATACTTCTTTTCTTGCTCTATTGCTTCCAAGATCCTTTATAAGACAATTAAATGCAAAAGTGTCTATAACGCGCGTGATATAAACATATAAAAATTAAGGAACGGGTAATAGTTGTGATTAGCTTAGTTAAAAATAATCGATATTTGATTAGCTTAGTTAAAAATAATCGATATTTGATTAGCTTAGTTAAAAACAATCGATATTTGATTAGCTTAGTTAAAAAAAAATGATATTTTTTCAAAGGTAATCGATGTTTGGATATGGGTATGAAGCAACGTTGCCACATGTTGTTAATAAAAAATTGCCATAATTACGATATATTTATAAGCAAAGCTATTCGTTGTTTTCATATATTATTTCTTTTTACGTTCGAAAAATCAGTAAGGTTATGATAAGTTTTATTAAGTATACACAGATTTACTGTGTATACTTAACAAAACTTATAACCTAGCTTAATGGGTCCTAAACCGAATTTAAACATTAAGTTTTATTTGGGTAGAGTGAGTATAGTTATATATGAGAGAGATTTTTTAGTCCTCTTACATATGGACGAAAGATATTATAAAATAAAAACGATTATCGGAAAAAATATCGATATTTCGTTTAACTACGCTAATCTCAACTATTACCAAGGAACATTACCAACGTTTATTCTACTCTATAACACGAGTATGATGTATCAATATATTTTTCACATTGTTCGTTTCTGAGTTATCAGCGCCCTTAATTCATCCAATTGCTATTACTGATAAACATTAGTTAAATGTTTTATAAAATCAACTTTATAGACTAAGGTATAGATCCTTAAACTTAATATTACAGTTATTCATATACAATAACTAAATAAGTAATAATAAATACATTGCAATTGACTAGCTATGTGAATACGAAATATAAAAGTTACAAACATAGTTATTTAAAGTTTATAATGCATTGAATTTTTGAGATTTGAAAATATACATTGTAAAAATATAAAATATAAACCAAGTAAAACTTAGGCAATATTTCATTAAATATTAGATGCAGTAATGGTCCTCGCACACATCATCAAAAAAAAGAAAAAAAAGAAAGAAAAAAAAATTAATAATTTTGTTAAATATTGACACTGTTTAATTTTATTAAAAAAACATTTTTTGCCCATACTTTTATGATACACTTTTGGATATTAATTTTTATTATTGCTTTGATAGAGAAATAAAATAAATTTTACTGTAAATAAAAAAATCTATAATATTTTATCCTTATTAATTTCAATAGGAATCCATTGATGCAATACATTTCCTTCTGTTTTTGGTTGCGAGGATTTTAAAACAGAATATGTTGAACTACTTAACAGTTTTGAACTTTGGAAAGGCTTTGAGTTTCGGTGTAAAGGGAGGTTTGGCCGTCTTTCTATATTCCGACCGTCAAACTTATTAAATTGAGAAGGAGTCCTTAACCTATGTTGTCTTCTTTTAGATAAAATCCTGTTACCATATTTTTGGTCGTTTTGTAACTGTATTTCCTGATGATCTGGTATTGAAGTGCTTCTACCAGAGTCTACTATACTCTTGATATCATTTGGAATTAATGGAATTTTAGCGATGCTGTTATCCAGGTCAGCACCATTAAATGATGTAAAATTCTTTAAAGAGTTATATTTATAGCTTTTTCTAGAGCTATTATTATTATTATTATTATTATTATTATTATTATTATTATTATTATTATTATTATTATTATTATTATTATTATTATTATTATTATTATTATTATTATTATTATTATTATTATTATTATTATGTTTGTTTTTGTTTTTCTTAAGATTTGATAAAAATATATTATATCTAAATGTACTAGTTGTATTTGTAACTTTTGTTCTATTCTTTGGTATACTTAAATAAATATTATTATTATTATTTGTAATAGTTGCAATTGTGGTTGCAGAAACAGCATTAACAGGAGTAATAGTGGTAGTAAAGCTTTGATTTATTATGGATGAATATGAAGAGTGAGAATTCTGTACATAATCTTTATCAGAACTGCTTTCATGATGAAGTTCCTTTTCAGTCGTTTCCTCAGTGTTTTTGAGACTTTCAAATTTTATTTGGTTTAGAAAACTATTTAGATTTACATGTTTATCGTTTTCAATATAATTTTGAGTATTCAGTTTATCGTGTTTAAAATTTCTTGGAAACCGTTTCGATGATTTTCGACCATTTTTTGATTTTAGATAATCGGTTCTTAGGGCGTCATTTACGTGTGCTGGCTTTACTGCTGCTCCAAAGCTTTCAGTATCTTGATCAATTAGGCCTTGTTCTCGGAGTTTGTTAAAAGAAGATATTGGAACTAAAGCAAATGGAAAATCAATGAAAGTGGAAGAAGTTTTTTCCCCAGACTGATGAGGAATATTTATAAAAGATCGGAACAACTGGTCCCTTAAATTGTTAATATGCTGAATCATCAACTTATTTTCATCTGACAATTCTTCTTTATCTTGACTTGAATTTTTATTATCTTTAGTTGTCAAGTTTACTAAATCTTTAAAAGAATTCAGTCCTAATAAAGAAAAAGGATTGAAGTCAAAATTGACAGAGCTGTTAGGAACTTCTTTATTAGTATTCGCTTCATAGTTATTATCGTAGTTATTATCGTGCATATCACTTATCACTGGATGATGATTGAAAGAAATTTCGTGAGAATTATACCCATTATTAAAATCATACCCTTTCATATTATTTTTGTACTCATATTCGTGATCTGGATATAAACTGGGCACATGGAATGAATTAGGAAAATTTGGTGAAGGTTGGAACCCATTATCGTGATCAAAATCAGAATGAGGTTCATGAAATTCAGGATCCGGCTTGAAGTCGGGCATATGGAAGGGACTCGGTAGAGGTGGATAATAATCACTGTAATCAGAACTATCGTAAGACTCATGGGAATCAGGCTTTTCATTATATTGATAAGGTTTTTCTTCATATGAATCAGGTCTTTCATAATGAATATCAGGCTTTTCCGTATACGAATCACGCACTTCATCATGACTAATAGGCTTCCCTTCATAAGATTGAGGCTTTTTCACATTAAATTCTTTATAGGGATTTTCTCTATAGTCTTTGGGTGTTCGAGAACTTGGCAAATTTTCTTTAAAAGAAACTCTCGGCTCATTTGAATCCTTATTTCGATAACCTTCCTCTCCAATGTGATTTATTATTCTCTTTTCCATCGAGGTTTTCTTTATATTCTTCGCCTTCGTTTTTGGCTTGAAGATATGTGCATCGTTGTTGAATACGAGAACGTTATTATTATTCAAGTTTCTGTTGAACTCTTTTTGAAAAGGTGTTGGCTTTCCTCCACCTTCAGGTGCTGAAAAAATAAACATTTAAAAAAGTATGTAAATAAACACAAAAGTATGTACATTATGTAAGAAAAGTATGTAAATAAAATACATATAAAAACATGAAATTCTAACGACTCTAAACATTATTTATGTTAATTTTTGAAACACTAACATTCATCTCCAAAACACCAAAAATGCGAACTAATCAGACATCCACATCCTCATCCGCAGATTTATGAATTTGACATTTGAAATATTATTAAAAGTATGGATAGATACAATAGATAAATAAACAGAAAGATAGGTTGGTAAATAGCTGAATTAAGAGGTGGATAGATAGATAGATAATAGATAGATAGATAGATAGATAGATAGATTATGATAGATATAGATATGCATTAGATAGATAGAGACGTCGACTGAGCATAGACTGGGGAATTAAAATTATTAATCTATTAATCACAGAGAAGATAAAAAGAGACTAGATAAAGGTTGCTGCTGTATTTTTTTTTTAAAATACCCTATATATTATATGCATAATCTAATATATATCTATCGACTTAGATCTTACTCATTATAACTTATCATATATATATTACTCTACTATATATGGTATATTAATGATATCAATATTATCATTAATATCATTTATAATTGTTATTAATCATATTAATATATTATAGTTATATATTACTATACTATATATATATTATATATATAATAGATAGAGGAATAAAGAATAGATAGATAGATAGATAAAAGAGAAGATAGATAGATAGATCAGAATAGATAGTATAGATAGATAGATAGATAGATAGATAGATAGATAGATAGATAGATAGATAGATATGATAGATAGATAGATAGATAAATGAATACCCCTTTTAAAGTATTTCATACTGATTTACTAGCTATTATTATTTTAAAACATTTTACATTTTGGGGAAGAAGAGGCGGGAAGAGCAGACTGTAACCAACCAACCAATTTCTCTAACCTGAACATGGTATCTTTTTCTTTGCTCTTCGTAATGGAAAGAACTCTGTAGCCTTTCTTATCAGCTTTATAAGAAACTGTTCTTACGAGCCCCGTTGGTTCCAATACCTTAGAAACGGGGAAAAGAGGTTATTATTATTATTATTATTATTATTATTATTCATTCTATTAGTTTATTATTATTATTGATTAGTTATTATTATTATTATTATTATTATGTATTTAATTATTATTATTATTATTATTATTATTATAGTTATAGTTATATAGTTATAGTTACAGTTATAGTTATTATTATTATTATTATTGTAGTAATAGTAGTAGTAGTAGTAGAGTAGTAGTAGTAGTAGAGGTTTCTTGAGGTAGTAGTTTTGTGTCCTTTGATTATTATCGGTAGTTTATGTTCTTTACAATACATGGAGATGTAACAAGGGAATTTTCTAAGGGGGTGGGGCAGGAACCCTTTATCTGATCTGAGAATTTCAGTAAGCCTGTTATTAATTTTTATTGGCTAAACCAATTTCTCTGGGGGGGAAGTTTTCAATCTGGGGCGGTTATATCCCCCCTTGTCCCCTCTAGTTACGCCTATGAGTTTTAACAGTACTACTAGTATTGTTGTTGTTGTCTTAAAATTATATTGTAAATTAATTGTTATTGTATTAACAATCAGTTTTTCAAATTTATCGGGCTGAAATAACAGAAAACTGTGCTACTCGCAATCAATCTCTTTTCAGAAGTGGTTTTAAATACTTGTTAATTACAATTTTATTCTATGATACAGAATATCAATAAAAGCAATCTCTATTTTTAAATATCGTCATTGCATTAACTGATAAAGACTCTTTCTTATCCATAACAAGGATAGAATTTTTAATAGATGTAGTCAACACTTAGCAGTTTCGGAGTTTGCATGAAAAAAGGATTTTTGCATCCATCTTATGAAAAGTCATCCTGCAGTGATTGGTCAAATGAACTAAAAACAAGTCATAGTGGCGGTCTAACATTGTGAGTGCAAATTAATGAAGAGGAATATAAACGTTACAGTGAAACGCGACGGCGAAAACGCAGTAGTGAAACTGCAAATTATGCATAGCTCGGCTTTAAATATATTTACCTGATAACAACCACGAACCACTCCAAAATCGTCTCTTTCCTCTTGCCTGCTCTGAAAATTCTTCGTTCCTTCGTCATCGACAATGTATTGGAAATTTCTATAATCCTCTGGCTTGCTAAGCCTGAATTTTGGAGAACTCTTTAAAAGGGAAGCAAAATTAATTCGAAATAAAATAAATAAACAAACAAATATATAAGTAAAGAATAGATAAATACGTTTATGGATACAAATATTATTCAGAAAATTAAAGTTAATTTTTTTAAAAACATTTGATTGGTTGAAATAGAGAACATTTGCTTTCATATACACAAACATCCAGGACATTTATAGTACTTATCATTCAGACATTTGCATCCGATTCTTTATTACGTCCAACATATGGATTATAAATCTCATTTGAAAACCTGCATCCGCGTCCACATCCGCAGATGTTTCATACCTAAGAAAAATAAATTCAACTTAATTTTATATTTTATTAGAAATAAACTGCGAGCACATCAACATATGCATCTACATCCGAAACCACTACCACATCTCCAGATGTTTTAAACCTAAGAGAAAATAAATTCAATTTACATATATATTTTGTATTTCTTAGGAAAGAAACCTTGCGCTCCACATTCCGCATCTTACATAGAAACGCAACTTGCAATTTCCCATTGCATGAGCAAGAGCTGGCTACGTCCTCTATAAAGACATTTCAATGGAACTCTCTCTCTCTCTCTCTCTCTCTCTCTCTCTCTCTCTCTCTCTCTCTCTCTCTCTTCTCTCATATATTAAACCTAAGAAAATATACATACGACTCACTCCTTTTCCTTTAAATAACGTCGGATGAAATCTGTAATTACACTTCCTACTGGGAGTTAATTTCGGTTTCCTTGGGAAACGTTCTTTCACCTTCAGTGTCTCTTTCGTTAAAATCACTTCCCTCGAAGGCACTTCACGACTTCGATCAGATCTTCGTTTTTTCGCTTTTCTTGAAGGAGTAAATGGGGGCTTTGTAGTCGTAGTCCGTATCTCATTTGTATTGTTTCTAGCATGCTATATATATATATATATATAATCATATATATCATAGGATACTGATATACATATATTCACTCGATATATTATATATATATATAAGATATAATATAATATATATATATATATATATATATATATGTATATATTATATATATATACTATATGGTCTTTTAGAATTGATTGGGCAAACTTGGACCATGGTTGTACAGACCCCATCTATGAACAAGGGTCCCAAAATGCGCAGTTCAAAAGTTATTGCTGCTCGAAATTCGTACCAACTCCAAAATAGAAATGCCACACGTATGGTATAATGCAGTTAACCTATCGTGGGTAGTTATGAAAGAATTATTAATTATGGACACAAGCCTACACGACGGCATGTAATATGATGTACGACCTTATACGTTATAAATTGAAGTTATGCCATTTTGTGTAAGACCACCACCAATTCTGTACTTTGTGTTGTAAATTATATTATAGATTTTGGACATGAATAACAACCAAGAAAATCCTACGCCACGTGTACTGCGGAACTAGTAGGAGTAAACTATCAGTAGCATCTAAAAAATTAACTGTGTGTTTGCGGCTCTTCTGACATACGATCTCTTAGTATGGAGTACACATCAGAGGAATTGGCTGACATGTATTTTGTGTATGGACGAGCTAATGGAAATTCGAATTCGGCTAATCGGTTCTATGCAGAAACCTACCCGACTCTGTGATGTTCTGCGAAGGGAACGTTTGTGCTTCTGGGAGTGCGTCACTTTTCGACTCCTATTGTGGTGCTACAATAAATATCCGCACGCCTGAAGTAGAGGAGAATATGCTAGACATCATTGCATGAACAGCCTGAAACTAGCACATGCAAACGTTCCCGAACATTACGTGTTTCGCATGCTACAGTATAGAGAACTCTCCACAAACAAAAACTCTACCCGCTTTATGGGCATCGAGTACAGACCCTCAGCGTTGAAGATTACCCATCACGGTTACAGATTTGTCGATGGTTTCTCCGACATTGTAACGATCCACAGTTTCATACTTATGTCTTCTTTACGGATGAGACAAAATTTGCAAGAAAATTATTAATTAAAATTCACAATAAACATAGATTTGCTGACGCTAATCTTCATGTTATGATAGAATATTGACGTTAGCAAATGTTTTCTTGCAATGTATGTGATGGTATCGTTTGTTGAGGTAGGTCTTTGAGCAAGAGCTGGCTACATCCTCTATAAAGACATTCCATGAACTCTCTCTCTCTCTCTCTCTCTCTCTCTCTCTCTCTCTCTCTCTCTCTCTCTCTCTCTCTCTCTCCTTTTGGTTTATACATGATGGTGCTCCGCCACATTTAATTTGGTTGCCAGACAGTATCTTGAGGAAATGTTTCCAAACCGATGGATTATTAGAGGTGGACAGATCGCGAGGCCAACAAGCTTTACCGATTGAAACCCGTTGGATTATTTATTTTGGGGTCAGTCACTACAACTTGAGAACACAACATCTGTTCCTAACCACCGTATAAACCAAGCCTTGGAAGTTACACAGAAAACTCCCGGAATCCTGGAGCGTGTTCTTCAGTCCATTGTAAGACGATGTGAGTTGTGTATTGCAGTTCGAAGTCAACATTTCGAGCATCTCCTCTAAAATGTATGAAATAATACTATTTAATTATTAAGATGTCCCTTTTTCCGCGATAAACTTGGCATATTTTCCGTTTTGTTTAACTTTCCTTCATGTATCGTGTTATTTACGCTATAGTACACAGCTGTGGTGTATGCCCTCCTTGCTTGTGCGTGTTTGTGCTACACATCCATATTGTTGTGTATACATTGCAAAATATACACTCACTCCATAGCTTCCTTCGATAGGTTAACTTCCATTATACACTTTGACTATGTGTCATGTCCATTTTGGAGTTGGTATACGAATTTTTAGCCGCTCTAACTTATTAACTATTCATTTATATAGACATTTTTCAAAGTTGGGATCTATACAACTACGGATCCAAGTTTGACCAAGTTATTCTGAAACACCCCCTATATATATATATATATATACTATATATATATATATATATATATATATGCTACGCACATATAATATGCAGTATTTTTTTAAATTTTTAAATTAAAAAGTTTAATTATCACTTTTTTAAATTTTTTAAACTTTGTAACTTATTTTCCTGATATTTTCTATTCTTCAGAGAGACTTGAGGAGGGGACTAATGCCATCGTAGGCACTTCTACATTGGGTAAAACCTGTTCTGAGGCACTTCGTAAATTTTCATTAAGATTGGAAAAGCTTTCTCTCTCATTGAGATGGAGACCTTGAATGATTTATGAATACTGACATGGAGCAGGGAACAGCATCTGAAAGCAATATATATAATATATATATAATATATTATAATTAATATACATATATATGTTATATATATATTTAATTATATATATATATAATATATATATATACTATTTATATATATAATAGTAATCATATACTGGGTCGTAGTACAGGGGGCAGGGGCACTTGCTCCCCCCAAAATCTTGGCGAAATAAAAAAAACTGAACCTAAGATGTTTGCCAGACGACGTCTTTTTAAGGGTTTTTTTGTAGATGAACTATAAAGAGAAACATTCACTTTTAAATCATGAAGTAGTATTTACGTATTACTAGCGTATTATAAACTTACAATTTCTAACAGAGTTTTAATGACTGTTTTCGTTTTCAATTGGCTTGAAATTCAAACTTTTGATGTGTGCAAATATCTGTTTTGGGATCAAAGCAAATTTATACATATATATATATATATATATATATTAATTATATATATATATATATATAATAATATATACTATATATACTATATATATATATATAATACATATATATATATATATATATATATATATATATATATATATATATAATATATATATATATATATATATATGCGAAACTAAAGAAGTTACCCGCATGATATCTCGAAAACTAAGATAGGTACAAGAAAACTGATAACATATATGGAATCAGCGTATGAAATTTGTATGGAAAATGAAAAAAAAAATTTTACTTTTTTTTTTTATTATCTCCAAAAACTACGATAGGTAGAAGAAAACTAATGGCATATTATGGAATCAGCGTATAAATTTTTTTTAGGGGCTCGAGCGACGGTGGGACAGAGGGGGGACATTTTCCATACCCCATAGGGGAGGGGCGGAGGAACCCCGTGACACCCAAATACCAAAAGAGTTGGGTTCCGGATTCCCACTCTTGCATTAAAATCTCCCATCATTATCGTCGCCGCATTTTCATCTGGTCCATACGCATCTTCCAGTTTTTCCATGAAGAATCCTTCTCCTCCTGGGTGCATCTATACTTCTTGTTTCCCAGCCTCAATGTACTATCGTAGACAAAAATAATGCACTATACTTGGGTCCATTTTCTCAGAGTAACTTGGGTCATATAATTTCTTCAACAAGCCACGCCCTATTTTAACACAGTGAGTAACTGCAATAGTTATGAGAAACGAGAAAGTATTTGAGAAAATGTTGTTAACACAAGCACACACACACAACACACACACACACCCCACACACCACAATATATACAATATATACTATATATATATATAGTAATATATATAGTAATATATATATATATATATATATAATATATTAATTATTAATATAATAATTATTAGTAAAAACTAAGTTTTCTTGTCTAACCTTCGATTTCGATATATCGACTAATATATCGATAATCGATATCCATCAATATCGGCATATCTACGATATGATATCTATCGATATCGATATCTATCGATATCGATATATAATATATATATATAAGTAATATATATATATATATATATATTATATATATTATATATATATATATATATAATATATATAGATATATATATTATAATAATATATATATATATATAGTATATATATATATATATATATAAATTGCGTACTTTACGCTTGTAGTCAGATATATTATATATATATAGATAGTATATATATATTTATTATATATATATATAATATATAATATATAATATATATAATATATTATATATATATATATATATATAAATATATATAGTAATCAAATGTTTTTAAAAAGTTGAGATTTAAAGAGTACGAATAGATTGTTGCAATAAAGTTTCCCAAAATTAACTCATTTTGGGATTATATTGTTTTTTGGGTATAGTCACTAACGAATTAACCCACGGTATGTCCGCCCGATGTCAGGAGGTCGGCGGCTCTCGGCCTCTAGTGACTACGGGGGGACTAATCCCCCCCTCGGGGATGGTCTCCGGAACCCCCGCTCTTTGGTCTTTGGGTGTTGCGGGGTTCCTCCGACCATCCCCTCCGGGGTATGAAACATCCCCCCCTCCGTCCCCCATCGGCTCGAGCCCCCTAAAAAGGGTTAATACTCCATTTTAGGGGGCTCGTTGTCTCACTGTGCCGTAAAAGTAGCCCTAAACTTTACTGATCAACTGTGCCCGTAAAAACAGCCCTTAACTAGCCCTAAAAACTAGCCATCTATAATATATATATATATATATATATAGAATATATATTTATATATATCAATATATGATATATATATATATATATATTATATATATATATATATATTTTAAATAGTACCCCAACAAGTTGACATTTTTGGACCGGCTTTGAAAAAAAAATTCAAATTAAGTTCATCTGCTTGTTAAACTTTTTTAGAAACGCAATTTCTTAAAAACGCGATAAATGATCTTTTCCTGCCTCTCTTAGGGAATTAGGTGACTTGACCTAAATTTTCTCAACATTTTAGCTTAAAATATATAAGTAATGTACGTAACGAAAAGCTTAAATAAGTTAGTAAAACATGTTACCGGCACAACCCTATGTTGAAACTGAAAAATAATATTTTCCATATAGCATAGCCCATTTCATACGACCCTGTTGCCATTCTTATTATAAATTCGTATGTTGCCAGATTTTCCTTCCCTATACCAACATACAACATATAGTTGATATATATTATAAATATATATATATATATATAATATTATAATATATATATATTATAGCTTATATATTATATAATATATATATATATAATTATCGATATCGAAATAGATATTGATATCAATCAATAGCATAATCGATTATCGATAGATATCGGTATCGATATCATTATTCGATAATATCGTACTGATTTAGCAACTATTTTACAGATGATCGAAATTTATTTATTTATTTTTATTTTTATTTTTTTTCGAAATTTAGCAATTTGACACTAAATTCAGGGGTCAGCGCTCCCTATGGTCACTCTGGGCTTCACCATAAATGGGTTGAAATGGACAAGACTCGCTCTTGTCCCCCTTTATTAATCTTTATTACTGGCCCTATATCTGACGGATGTAGAATGAGAGCAATTTTCTTTATTCTTTATTTAACAAGTAACAATTAAAATGGAGTTTTCGTGAAATGATCTATCACACTAGGTTTCACTTGACAATGGTGACAATAATAAAAGATTGTTATTATAATATAATATTTGTACAAGATTGTTAATAATTGAATAATAAGAGAGGAGAGGCCGCAGCCCCACCGCTCATGGCACGATCTCGAGGCTCAGTCCTGATGCCTTGCATCCACAAATGCGTCACACCTTACATTTAAAATCTCGCCCCTCCCATCTTTAAGAAGGAAGTCTTGTTGGTTGGTAACACATTGTATATAATAATATTAAAGGATTGTACACGGTTCTTTATGCACACATGCTGTGCTTACATGGCTTGGTAATTAATTGCATATTAATGTTACCTGTCCATCTTCTTGGTGATTCGGAGTCCAAAGAAATAAGAAAGCTTTAATTAGATTGGTACAATATAATTACCCTTTCGTATTTCTTTAGAACACCCAAACTTCTGATTAATGGAGTCAGATAATTGAGGAGGAGCGAGAGAGGAGATGAGAAAGAGAGAGAGAGATGACGAGAGAGAGTCGAGAGAGAGAGAGAGAGAGGGAGAAGAAGAAGAGAAGAGAGAGAAGCAGAGAGAGAGATTTGAGAGAGGAGAGACATGCGGGAAGAGAAGATAAGAACATTGAAAAGCAAAACAGAAGTGAAAATTTGAAAGAAACATTGATGAAATAATCAATGACTTTTACAATAAATACTAAGTACTTTGTCGTCGATGTTTATAAAGTTTACCAATATTTCTTCTTTTTTCCATTTTCTCTGATTTATAAGTTGGTTTTGAGTTTCTCCTATCTTTAGGATTTCGCTACCTTTCTGGGTTTTTGAATACAATTTACATAATCCCTTCTTTCATTGGCGCCTATGAATGAAAATCTTATCTATTTTGTCTTCAAAGTTTACAGATATGAAATTGATATTGTCGTTTATATCTTCTTCTTTCATTTATTCTCTTTTTTTTAATTCTTTTTTTTTTTTTTTTTTTTTTTTTTTTTTTTTTTTTTTTTTTTTTTTTTTTTGAAAGTCAGCAGGTCTGTTTGAGAAGGAGATTTTTGTTTTTGTTTTTCTTGAGAGGCTGATCTGCGTTCGGTTTTGTACGAGAAAACCAGGAAGGCGTGGAATCTCCCGTTTTCTGTTTTCAGACTCTGGTTTTTATGGCAAACTCTTACATATTCCATTAAATCTATTTTTAGAAATTTCTACCTCAACTACCATGCGGTTGCTACGAATAAAAAAAAGATTAGAAAGAAAAAAATAGAGTATGGAAGAATGCAAAAATAGAGTATGCAAGATGGTCCCCATGCTTACATATAATAATTTTATACTGTATTAAACTTGCGGTGAATTCTAATATATTGTTTACATTTTACATTTTACAATGGGTATGTTGGCAGCTGTGTCTCTTATGAGCTCTTCGCTTTGACATGAAATAATTATGAAATTTTTATTTTCTAGCATACATTTCATTTATGTTTAAAAAAACATGAATACACTCATTTTATTAATTTCATTTTCGATCGTCAAAACTGCTTCTTAAGAATTCTCGTTTTGAACTAAGTAATTTGAAATGATCTTAATCAAATAAAGCACATTTTTATTTTCTCAACATAAATTTCATTTCACCGAAAAAAATAGTAAATTTTATTAAAATCATACATATCAATGATGAGGAATATTTTTAATGATATTTATTTCAAATGTTATTAACGTCAGTAAGTAGCTTTGGCGCGAAAATATTTCAAACTCGATTCTCCTTCCTCAGCATCGTCAGAACCCGTGACGTCACACGTCACCTTTCTCTGAACCTTTTAGGCTAACGAAAGAGAATTTTGTTTAAAATTGTTTCTTGCCGTCGGCTACCCATTTATTTAGCAGCATTGATTATTTGTTCACAAAAAAAAGATTTCTTATTCCCAAAATGATAAAAAAAATATTTCAATACCCTCGTTTTCAATACAATAAATTTCATTTATCTAAAATATAGTTTGATATGGCTTAACAAAATCAATAACAATGTCCCCTCATTGCTTATCATAATCGTTAGACAACTGCTAGCTAGGACCGGTCTAATCTTAAAAATTTTTAATGACACTCAATTCGGAAACATGCTTAAATAACTTTATCAAACACATGCAACTTAGCCGATAAAGTGAAAAATTCATATATAGATCCAACAATGGTAAAAACATATATTTAATTTTGATGGAAATTCTTACGATGTTTTGCATTTGTTTTTAAAAGTTAACAACCTATTATTAAGATAGATTCAAATTTTGAAAACCATAGCAACTACAAATTCTCATTCGCAATTCAACGTTCCCAAAATTTCTCGCTCCAAGCATCGTCAGATTTGCAGGCTACAAGCGCCATCTATCTGAACTGTTTTGACTATGAGAGGAGGCAACTTTTTGAACTAAAATTTTTACGGTATGGGAATTTTCGTTGGCTTTGATTTTCTCAATTTTACCCATCTGATCATTTGAAACATTTGTAAATGATTACTTCTATTACACTATTAAATAATATATTTAGTATGGAAACAAGAAAGATATAATATTATAAGTAACCAGTACGACACTAATTTATTAATTCTGCATGATTTCACATTTGAATTGGTTCACACACACACGTGTTTGAATGTTTGTTTGTTATCGCGCTGAGCTTGCCCCAATTTTGGGTTCTTGCTTTACATAATTTTATCACAAACATTTTATTATTTTCTTAAGCGGATATTTTAAAAGTTCATTATAATAATAATAATAATAAAAATAATAATAATAATAATAATAATTTATTATTATTATTATTATTATTATTATTATTATTATTATTATTATTATTATTATTATTATTATTATTATTATTATTATTATTATTATTATTATTATTATTATTATTATTATTATTATTATTATTTATTATTATTATGTTATTATTATTAATATTCAATATTCCAATTTTAAATTATTTATTTTATACACAGTTATTATATTTATCACAAAAGTTTTTATTTATATTTTATTATGTCGATAATTTTTTTTCAAGTTTCGTAAGGTCTTTTTTTTTTTTTTTTTTTTTTTTTTTTCAATGTTGGAGTTTGGAGGTTGGTCGTTTCTGGGGAACAGCATAAGTTGTGGGGGAGAATGAGGGGGTTTTGTAGTTGACTTCTCCACCCGTGTGGGTATGAGCGGGAATGTTTTCCGAGTATCCAACTCTTGAAGAAAGGGACTGTTCTTCGTTTATGGGGGGAGTAACAGATTTTGGGTGAAAGAGACTGTTTATATCCCCACTTTTTTCCATCGTTGTTGGGGAAGCTGTTGTTTCTACAGAGTTTCTTGGGGCGATTTGTTTGGCTTTTTCAGACGTGAGAGTGTTCGTTGAGGCCATTTACACACACGAAATGATGTTGTTCAAATTTTTAGGTGCACTATTTAAGCCTAAATCAGAAAGCTTGTATTGAGACTTTGGTTTGAGATTTTCAACCGTTTTTATTTTTGTTAAGCGTTAACACCGACTTTTTGTTATGAATATTGAGATTGTATATTGTTTATTTCTTCACGATGTTAACTTTACTCTGATTATTTAATGCACAGAACATAGTTAGAATAAAATGCACTTTTTTCATGTCACAGGAATCACCAGTTTAACAGCAAATATTTCAAAATAGTTTTTGTTTTTACTCGGCACTTTTCACTGACTGCATCTAACTCCACATTAGAAAGGGGGGTTTCCACTAAGTCACTCTAGGGGGCACAAAAAAATGGGTTTGAAATATCGATATTTGTAAACCTTTAATTATTCTTAATTACTGGCCCTATATCTGACGGATGTAGAATGAGAGCAATTTTCTTTATTCTTTATTTAACAAGTAACAATTAAAATGGAGTTTTCGTGAAATGATCTATCACACTAGGTTTCACTTGACAATGGTGACAATAATAAAAGATTGTTATTATAATATAATATTTGTACAAGCTTCTTTTATAATTGAATAATAAGAGAGGAGAGGCCGCAGCCCCACCGCTCATGGCACGATCTCGAGGCTCAGTCCTGATGCCTTGCATCCACAAATGCGTCACACCTTACATTTAAAATCTCGCCCCTCCCATCTTTAAGAAGGAAGTCTTGTTGGTTGGTAACACATTGTATATAATAATATTAAAGGATTGTACACGGTTCTTTATGCACACATGCTGTGCTTACATGGCTTTGTAATTAATTGTATATTAATGTTATCTGTATATATATATATATATATATATATATATATATATATATATATATATATTATATATATATATATATATATATATATATATATATATATATATATATATATATATATATATATATATATTATTATATTTAATAATATATATATATATAGTATATATATATTATATGTGGTCTGTAGTAAAGTTTGGAATGTGATAGTGATATATTGGAAAATCGAATTAATTATGATATCATACATAGCTATTGATTGAAGATTTTTTAGAAAGCATTTTAAACTATCATGTAGTGAAGCTCAAAAACCTTTCATTAATTTACTTTTTTTGTTTTCAGAAGGTTTTAATAATTATATACTATATATATATATAATATATATATATATATATAATATTATATATAATATATATATAACTAATTATATAATATATATAATATATATATATATTAATAATATGTAGAGAGCAGAGAGAGAGAGAGAGAAGAGAGAGAGAGAGAGATGAGAAGAGAGAGAGACGAGAGAGAGAGAGAGAGAGAGAGAGAGAAGAGAGAGGAGAGAGAGAAGAGAGAGGGAGAGAGCTGACAAGAGTGAGAGAGAGGAGAGAGAGAGATATAATATAATATATATTAGGTTACTTTTTTTCTTGTTAGCTTTGGAGGTTAGATTATTTTTTATTGTACGTAGTTTAGGTAATTATTTACTGATTTGTGAAATTTTGAATTGTTACGGTAGAGACTGTGTTATTAACCCGGGGGGTCCCGCGACCCCAAGGGGGCCGCGAGCATATATGCGGTGGTCGTGGTGGGTCACAAAAAATAAAATATTTACCGTAAGTTCAAATGTTACACAGTTGTTATTTATAAAAGTTAATACTTAATAAAATAAAAAATTATATACCTTAATGCATCGGAAAAGCATCTTTATTATGAATTATAATATATATATATATATAGTATATAGATATTATATATATATATAGTATAATATATATTATATATAATTATATTATATATTATATAGATAATATATATATATATATATATATAATAATAATATATAATTATATATATATATATTATATATATATATAGGGTAATTATTGGGTCGCGAGGTTACTAACTTTTTGCGTTTTGGCTTTCGGGGGGTCTGCGAGGACTTTAAAAGGTTGAGAAAACGCTGCGTTAGATATGTTTGGTCTATCTTTGGAATTTGTTTTGTGAATTGATGTTGTGTTTGGAGAGTTGATTAAATGTTACGTCAGATTTCGAGTGGACTTAAGTAAGTTTAGTAAGGCTTCTGGGATAAATTATTTCTGGTAACCCAATATCTAAAATTTATTTTTTATGGATATTATTTCGTTGTCAAGAAATTCAGAGCTGAATATTTTCGATTGCTGATGAAAGGATGCTTGGCATTTAAAGAAAAATTAAAACCTGAATTTAAATGAAATGTACCAAAAGATATTTTCATATAAAAAAATATGGGAAGTCTTTAGCGGGTTCAATTTTATCCATTATACCGTGATTTCAATAAAAAAAATCGAAGATAAAGTATATTTAATATTATATAAATATATATATATATATATAATATATATATTATATATATATTATATATAATAATAATATATATTATAGTATAATATTAATATATTATATATATAGATAGGTGAAACTAAAGAAGTTACCCGCATGGTAATTCTCGAAAACTAAGATAGGTACAAGAAAAACTGATAATACATATATGAATTCAGCGTATGAAATTTGTATGGAAAAATGAAAAAAGAGAAATTTTTATTTTCTTTTGAATTTATATTCTCCAAAATTACGATAGGTACAAAAAAACTATAACATATTTAGAATCAGCGCATGAAATATGTATGAAAAAAGAGATTTTTTTTTTTTTATTAACTAAACGAATACCCCAGGGTAATACCG
Source organism: Trachelipus rathkii (assembly GCA_015478945.1). NCBI lineage: Eukaryota > Metazoa > Arthropoda > Malacostraca > Isopoda > Trachelipodidae > Trachelipus > Trachelipus rathkii. The sequence goes on along the minus strand of JABUQX010011940.1, from coordinate 220 downwards.
CAAAGGATGCAAAGGAGTTCGGGGTCGTCTCGGGCCGTCTCTTGGGGACGACGGGCTTAGGAGCTATTCCCCCACCTCCGGGGAGGGTTTCCGGAACCCCCTCTGGTATTTTGGTGTCGCGGGGTTCCTCCGCCCCCCCTACGGGGGTATGGAAAATGTCCCCCCCCTCTGTCCCGCGTCGGCTCGAGCCCCCTAAAAAAAATTATACGCTGATTCCAAA
>JABUQX010011939.1:0-21250 GCA_015478945.1 Trachelipus rathkii | reverse complement strand
GAAGAGGAAGAAAGGGAACAGAGGTATTGAAGAAAAGTATATGGGAAAATGGCCTGATGAAAGGAAGACAAGCCCACTCGTCGTAGCCGCCAGGCAGAATAAGTGCTGCTTGCAGACTGAGGGTCGAGGGATGGGATTCACGAATTGCTAAGTAGTCGTCAACTGACACCAAAGGAGAGCGACCTTTCCCACCCAAAAAGGTCTAAAGACGAGATGGAACACAACGAGACGTTAACACAGGAAGAAGTACCTGTATCAAAATGTTCAAAGAGTTAAAAGGTGGGCAAAGGCCCCGTGATGAACATCCCATGAGAAATCCTGGGAAAATACTTTAAGTATATCAACGGATGGGAAGGAAGAGGAAGTAACATTCACCCCACCAAAAGGGTGCGAGGTAAGTCCACCATAGGACAACAGCGGCAGGAACTCAGCTGGCGCATAGGGTACACTGGACAGTTGTAAGCTGCGTTTCACACAAGGATGAATACGAGCCTCTACGGCATGTTAGGGAGTGGAGAGGGGAATGGGAGTGAATGTAACAGACTCGTAAGCAGGATCGCTAGCCCCCTTCAGTTGCTGCACCACGATTCAGGAATAAAGAGTTCCTGGCCTGAAATTTTTCAAAATTCTCGGTCGAGAAGTTATAATTCCTGTAAACAAACAACTAATTGCTGCTTACGAAGGGAGAGACCGTTCCTGGGCATACAACAGGAGAGGCTTTCCCAAAGAGTGCGCCCCAAGTCACACTCCAGCATGTTCGAACATTTCTTCCACCTGCGCACCCCTGCCAGACTTCTAGCAAGCCGGGAAGGGGGACGCCATGAAAGAATTAGTTGTAGGGAGGCTGGGGAAGAATGGAAGAGAAGAAGGGTAATCGAAACTCTCAAAGGATATTTGCGAAGAATAATGAAGACCAGTGTGTGGTGTCCGTAGTCAAAATCTCGAGAGTTATCCGCACCCGAGTGGAGCCAAATGGCTGTCGGCGGTTCCGAAAACAAAGTGAGTGGATGGGAAGAGGCAGGGAGGGGAAGAAGACTCCTTCCTCCTGAGCCCACCAGCAGCCAACCTACCCTCAACAGACATCAATCCGCCCGAAAGGGCCGGGGCCCCCGCCCGGGGGGGGGGGCACCCCACGTCTACCGAAGAAGACTAGTCGGTGAGGTCTCACAACCGAAAGAAGAGGAGTCGAAGAGTTAATCTGGGCAATCGAAAAGTTTGCATAATCGAGCTGAATATGTGTAGAGCGAGCGTCTAGATGCGTGAAGAATACTAACAATCATGAACGGGCAAAGCGAGTATGAACCCTGCTCGCTATGAATTTTCACGGTGAGGTTGCAGCGCCGGCGGAAGCCCGGATTTTGGCAGCGACAAGAGCACAGGTCCCCAGTGCAAACGCGGATCTTTTTATCGTTTCAAAGAAGCCGTGGCTGATATGCAAGCGAATACGATGGCTGGCCTGGAAGATCCAACCTTGGACGAAGACCTTCGCGACCTTGTAAGAAAGTCTTGTGTTGTTTCCCCAGAGAAACAGAGCAGGTCGTTTCCAGGAGAGTAAGGTACAGGTTAAGCTCCGAATGATGCACATGGACGTTGATACATCGGTACTCAAGCGAAACATTCGCAAAATATCAGATGGAACCGTCTAGCAAGGTGAGAACATGATAAGGTCGTGGAATGTGTTCAGCACGAAGAGCGACAGAAGGTGGTACCCGCGGGAACACCATGGAGTAGAGTGGAGACAAAGTTGATCCAAAGCCACAGAAAATTCCAAGTCAATATCCTTATCCGGCACGAAAGTCTGCAATTCGTCGAACGCCGAAGAGATAACAAGTGTCCGGACACAACGCACGGGAAATGGGCAAAGGTAGAGCAAACCACGAATGCAGTGGGTCGCGATGCAGCAGCATAAGAATGAGAAGAGAGCTAGCTTCTCCGTACGGCACGGCGGGTAGCTTACGTCGACAGAGAGTATAGCCTTATGAAAGGCGCACTGTCAAAGGATTCCTTCTCCGAAGGCAAAGAAGGCAGTGCGACAGAGGAGGATGGCGATTGTGTGCCCTTGCAGTTAGACTAAACATAGAGATTGTGTCACAGTTTGTCGGAAGAGAACTTCCCACATGTCGACATATGTCTGGGGAGAGACGGACAATATTTCAAGGGTGACCAAGATTATTATGCAACTTGAAATCAGGACTAAGTAAAACATGACAATGTAAAAGCAAGTTTACTTAGATGAGAGTAAAAAGCACAGAGAGAAGGTAAGTAAAGACGAAAGTTAGTCGTTGAGTTCTCCTTACGTGGACGGGAACGATAAAAACGTCGGTATAGGCGACGTAGTGATTCTGTAAATGAAGAATGTCCAATGAGAGCATCGAAACAAGAACTCGGCGCATAATGGTATACCCTTCGAGGTGGTACGAAAACATTGTTAGGTTTAGAAAGGACAAGAATCTTCCCCAGATGTGGGATAGGGAAGCAAGTAGGTTGCCTTTGGGTACGAGAGCAGCATGATCCCAAAGTGAACCGTTCCTCATTGCGTAGCATATGACTGACAGTTTGAAGATCAGACTTTCCCAAAGCATCACTGAAGATGAGCTGGCTGTACAGAAATCAAATGGACAGAGAATGTCGTAATTGTAAATGAAAAATAAGCGGGGTAGGAAGCAAGACCTGGACAACCACCTGGGAGAGCGTCAGAAAGCGATCGTTGCAGAGTGTGTTGTATCTGACGATTTAGGGAATGGGACGCCATGCTGACGCAGAGGGCTCTTGGGATGGAGCATGACTAAGATTTCAGAGAGTAAGGTATTCGAGAGCCACAACAGGCCTCACCTGAAGGTCTAGACGTGGTAGTCCTTGAAATGGGCCGTAATCGAAGACTATTGAGTTGGGTGGTGAAGAACCAACCATTTCATCAATAAAAGTATCAAAGTCCGTACTGGTCGCTGGTCTGGAAACGGCCAGAGAGGGGTCGGGTCGGGAGGCCCGACAGATGGGATTGTCGCCTTTCTTGAAAATGTTAATCTTTTTCCATTTTTTGAAGGCCCATAAGAAATAGCGCCTGAAAAACATCTGACCTCCGCCGAGAGTAAATAAACACATTATTTAACGTTAATACAAATGATAAATAAAAACAAGAGATACGGGAGCGTGAACCGCGCCACACCAGCAGGCCCACGAGGGCATAATCCTCCCTCCTAGAAACGAGCGCACTCCGCAGCTGGCCATGAGGTAGCCTCGGGAAAGTTCCCCGGAAACTCCAACGTTGTTCCGAAATATAAAAATAATAGCCGTGCACCAAACACGGATAAGACGCAAAGCCCAAGATTATACGCCCAAGTGCAGGACAGCCTAATTAGTGGTTTAGGCTAAGGTTCGGGTACTCAACCATAGGAGCCGGAGAAAGGCGAGAATAACCGGGTTTGTATACCTAGTAGTAGCCTCGAACCGCATGCGAGGAGGAGGAAGAGGCAAATATGGGCAGTATGACGACACACAGAGACAACAGCCCGGTAGCCACCAGGAATCAGGGATAGGGAGACTGTCAGAAGAGAGATCAAAAATACGTAGGAAAAGTATTACGTACAGAATACAAAGTAAATATTTTTTAAAATTTCTAAATGGGAAACCTTAATGAATAGGTAAAAATAATATTAATAAATAAGTATAATAATGAATAAAAATAATAATGTAATAAATAAGAATAAATATAATAATAATGATTACAGTAGATAGAACAGTAGTAATGGAAAGTGTAGAGATGGAGCAACCGAGCAAAAAGGGAGGAGAAGGGCGGAGGGAAATCAAACAAAAAACAATAATAATTGCAATTTGCAGATACCATTCGAAAAAGGTCTCTGAGCCCTCCCACAACCACAAAGTGGGGTTCGCTATCGGGGGGTAATAATAATAATAATAATAATAATAATAATAAAATAATAATAATAATAATAATAATAATAATAATAATAATAATAATAATAATAATAATAATATATCCTCCCCAAGGATTCCCACAGACTAGGCTGGGCTGAGAGGTGCGGCTAATCATGTAGAGAGAAACAGGAAAAAGAGTTAGCCACCAAATCGGAAGAAAGAATAACTGATAGCAACAGCCCACGATACTTCTCTTCGCACTACATAACAAAAAGTTTCCTTCATTGCATCCAGATTTCGCTCCAAAATTTTATCTTGTTCACATATCAGCAGACTTATTTGCAATGTTCTTACATACTTTTCCTTAGAACTCTGTTCATCTAACTCCTCACTTCTAATTCTCCTCCTTCCTTTCTTTTTTCTTTCCTTTCTATCCATGCTCCCACTAAATTAATTTTACATAAAACAACAACAACAACAACAACAATAATAATAATAATAATAATAATAATAATAATAATAAAATAAGTAATAAATAAATAATAATAATAATGAGATAATAATAAATTAAACATATGAATAATAACATAATAATAATAATGAATAATAATAATAAATAAAAAATTCCTTTTAATGTGCTTTATCCCCTTCTCATAATCGAACTTTAAGTAATAATAATAAATTATTTTTGAGTTTCTGTACAAGTGCTGATACTAGCTGACTGAAAAGCGGCGATATACTAGAGAGGGAATCCGACACTAGGGATTGCATACGGATAAAACGAGAGAGAATGTTGATAAAGAAATATTCTATCTTATGGAGCAGGGTTAAACTTCGTGAAAACTGAAAAATTACATCAAACCAGAAGATTGGAAATTCAGTTAAAATGTGCGAGAGCCGGTCACCATAGGGGATGGAATGCACGACAGAAAAATACCTGCTCATAGAGTCTACAAAACAATCTATTAGGATATGGTAAATCAAGAGAGGTGTATAGGTCAGGCAAAACAGACATAATGGGGTAATTTCCCTTATCATAAGATATTTGTGAGTATTATAGAATCAACGTGATTTGCAAGATGGGAAGAGAAGGCGGAATTGAAGAGGTAATGATGGCTCTCTTATTTCGACAACGACTACCGCTTTTTACATATCCGTGTGGGTGGATGTATGCACTACTTCAATGACATTAATTTTCTTTTCATAAGAGTAGGGCAAAAATATGTTCGAAGTGAGATTTTGAGACATTCGAAGACATCAATCACCAGTGATGCAAGTGGTCAAAAGGTTGTACGTAGGGCCACTGCGTCAAAAATTGAAGTCAGAATTGAGAGTGTACGAGTCCAAAGTCGAACACCAAAGGAACATATGCGGCTTTCTCGTTTTAGAGACAGAGGCATAACATTAGCCTCCACCTACAGGCCTTTGAGTACTCTGAAATTATAGATAGAAAACGGGCAACTGCAACAAGAATTGAAGTTAGAATTGAGGGTGTACGAGTCCATAGCCGAACACCCAAGGAACATAAGCGGCTTTCTCGTTTTAGAGACAGCGGCATAACATTAGCCTCCACCAACAGGCTCTATTTAGGTGAAGATCGGAAGATCCCAGTCCAATACGAAGACGTTCAATTTTGGTCGAGTCCAGGAGGTGTAGGTAAGATTTAGAGGCCTAGGTATATATGACACATCCGTAGTTCAAACTCGATCTCACTAATGATATAAAGAGCCCGAATTGAGTCCTTCTGTCTGTTCCAAAGGTGGCAGAAGTGAGGTGAGGAAGAGGATTCAGAGGTCGATAACTAATTGTTTTAAGGTGCTAGATCTCTGGAAGAAATGATAAAAATCATGCACACGTCGATTTATCCAGCGTAAAAAGCAAGGTTTTTGCTTTTTGCGCGGAGAACAAACAATCCCACGCATCACACCAAGTCGTCAGTCTATCTACGGTCGTTTGAGATGACCTACCATAAACGAAAGTTTGGTTCCAGCGATGTATATTGGCAGATCACCCACATATAGGGATCATCGGTTTGAAATGGGGTGTTGGAAATCAATTCATTAAATCCCAACTCAAAAAATATCACACTGAGGAGTGAGGACACTAACTTGCGCCAGCCCTTCTTCCATGAGAAATGCTCTAGAAAAGAGAGGGCTACACTTCACTTCAAAGGACCCTTTGGTAATTTGGGTCCGGAGAAAAATTAGAAGTTGACCTTTCAGGCCCAATGAATGAAGCTCTTGCAAGACCCCAAATCTCTATGTAGAATGGTACTCCTTTTCAATGTTAAAGAATAACGCCAATATCTTTTGGTTACTTCAGAAAGCCTCCCGAATATCACTAGGCGAAGAGGGGGTTTAAAGTGAAGAGGTGCTTTCTAAAAACAAATTGAAGAGAAATGTCTGGATTTCAATATGATTGTGGGAAGACGGTTGGCAACCATTCTCTCCATATAATAATAATAATAATAATAATAATAATAATAATAATAATAATAATAATAATAATAATAATAATAATAATAATAGAGGTAGAGTAGCGCATTCGCAGCGATGCAATTACCTCCTATTGGGCTTATGGTGTGAAGGGTTTCCAATGACATTCCTGTGTCTAATGTTTCGTCTTTCTCTTCTGCGTTTCATATCCCCACTCCTCCTCCACCCAACATCTTGAACCACCTTAGACATATCATATAAACATACTTATATCCACACTCCTCTACTAGACAACATTCTTACAGTCATCCCTATCCCCTATATCCCTATGCGTGGGGGAGAAAGAATTGCCCACAGCGTATGTTCTGCGTGTCGTAGAAGAGACTAGGGTGGCAATGGCAGTTGGGTTGGCTGCCCATACCACTTATCTTCTGCCAGAATGATAATGCATGCCTTGGAGAAGGTCGTGATCTCCGTAAGCGACCTTCTATCTTTCGGCGAAAATGTATGAATCGTATGGGTACATGGAATGCTGACCAGAGGAATAAATGATAATGAGAGAGGTGATGGCTGTATTTAGAAAAGGTGAATTTGATATGCTCCCTATGACTGAAACAGAGATGAAAGGAAATGGGTAAAAAATGAATGGTGTGGTGTGAAAAGAAAAGGGGGGGGGGGGGGAGCTACCTTATGAGAGACCTGTGGTAACAGAGCTACGTGTAGATTGTGTTTGTATGAGTACTAGAATTCTAATGGTTAAATTCAAGTTTGAAAAGGTCAAGGTATGTGTGGTTGTGATATAGGGGTCCATCTGAAGGTAATGTTGAAGAGAATGCGATTTTCTGGGATAATATGAATAATGTCTTGGGTGTGGTGAATAGGAGTTTCAGATTGATTGTGTTGGGTGACCCCTAAATGGTTGGATAGATCAAAAAGAAAATGGTATAACAGGCGCTGTGGGTGTTTGAGAAAATGAATAAGGCAAACATTTCTGTGAGAACGATGTGTAATACTTTTAAACACAAGAGTATCCATGAGTATATTAGAGTTGGTATAGGTAGAGATGGTAGTCGAGGTGAAAAGTAAGACGATTTTGCATTGATGAAGAAAAAGAGACAAGCTGAAGTATGTTGGACGTTAAATCAGTGAGGGAGTTAGGAATGGACACGAACGATATGCGTTTTGCAAATTAGTGGGGCTTCTGGATGGGAGAGTGAAGGCATATGTTGAAGTGGTAGAATTAAGAGTGAGAAGCCAAGTGAACAAGGTAATAAGAGGCATTTAAGAGTGCTTGCAACAATCAGCTGAATGTGGAACATCAAGACTGAAGCTGGTACAAATCTGAAAGCAAATGAAGGGAGCGGTTGTTAGTAGAGTGTAAAAGAAGCAAGATATGATGTGCTAAAGTAGGAAGTTCAATGTTAACAGTGAGTGTAGGAATGAAGAGGTATGTTGGTTAAAGTAAAAAAGACGTGTGGTTGAATGTACTAAAAGCCAATGATAAGGTTTCAAAAGAAAGATGTTTGGAATTATGGAAGGAGGAAAATGGATTACTGCAAGATGCATACGTAGAAGGAAAAATAGGGTAAAGTAACAGTTTGGAAGTGAGTATGAAGGGAGACTTTACATAGAGTGAATAGAAGCTTCCTTCTGAAGCAGCTAGAGTATACAGAAATTATAATAAACATGTAACGTTTAGATAATGAAGAAGAGATGGTGTTTTCGTAACTGATATTGATGTGAGAGTGTGTGGACTGTGAAGGGAAAGACTGAAAATTCCATATAACAGTGGTAGCTCAGCAGGATAGTGAATGTGTGGGGTTTGAAGGGAAAGAAAATAAGTATTTGGGATGTGAAATCATTAGTGTGTATAGTAATGTAAGGTAAGAGTGAGAAAGTTGAAGATTGGTAAATCCGCAGGTATAGATAAACAGAAATGATCAAGAACGGAGTAGATGGTGATTGAGTGGATTTGGAAATTGTGTACCAAAGGGTTTGTGGAGGTATAGTTCCGAGGAATTAGAGGATAACAGTACTATTATATAAGGGTAAGGGATAAGGGTAACTGTAGGAATTATAGGGGAATTAGTTTCTATGGATGAATATCTTCCATTGAAGAGAAGATATATGCTGTTGTTTTGGTTGAAAGAGTGCGTCGAGTGACTGAAGGACTGATTGGTGAAGAACAAGGTGAGTTCAGAAGTGGAGATGTGGATCAATCTTACATTGAAACAAACACTGAGAAAATGAGAGAAAAAGAATAAATTGTATTTGGGTTTTGTGATTTTCAACAGGGGTAAGATAGAAAATGGCAGGATTATGGCAGGATTATGGCAGGTGTTAGTGATATATGGTGTTGTTGGTAGGCTTCTGAATGGAATCAAAAGTATGTATGATGATAGTGAGGCGTGTGTAAGAATAAATGGAAAGTTGAAAGTGATTGATTTATTATTAATAGGGTGAGGCAGGGCTGTCTCCTTGGCTATTCAATCTGTATATGGATAGGGTTATGAAGGTGGGGCGGCAGGTGAGTGTTAGAATGATGGAGAATGGAAGAGAGTGGAGTATGCCCTACCTATTATAGCATGATAAGGGAAAGCTCAGTGGCGAATCTGAAGAGAGTTTGAGAGGATTGGTAGAGGGATTCAGGTGTTTAAAAGTAAACACACTGCATGGCTGTGAGTGAGAGTCCTGTAAAGTTAGGTTAGATGTTGAGCAACTAAACAAGTGTCTGAGTTTAAATATTTAGGATATATATGGATGAAAAGCAGAAATGAATGATATGGAGGTAAGAGAAAGCTGTAATAAAAGCTAAGTAGTGGTTGGTGCAATTAACCCTTGGGTGATTTTGGAAGACTGGACAATCTAGGGTTCCATGTAGGTATTTAGTTACCTGTGTTAATGGGATTGTAGTGAAACTGGTCTGAACAAGAGAGATCGAAGCACAATGTGTTCAGATGGACAATCTTAGGAACGTACATGTTTGGAGAAGAATTATTAAATGAGGTGAACGTATTGGGAGCTGTGATGTGAAATAAAGAAGAAAGAATAAATTAAAGTACATTATATATTGGTCAAATGTGAAACATGACAATAGTCGGTTTTATATGGAGATAAGTAAGAGTGGTAAGCGTAACTGTCTGGTTATAGACTGAAACAAAAAGTTTGACGAACCTACAAAGGAATCCCGGGAGGAAGAGAATGTAAGTTTGGCAGAGGGGAGAAGATAGTAGTGAATGGCGGGGTTTTTGGTGAGGGGTATGGTTGTGGCTCACCAGGGTGGTATGAACTCCTACATTGACGAGATGTTATAGTGAAGGTCCGTCGTCCCATGAAGCCCTAGGGTGGATTTTTCTGATTGCACAAATTCTCACTTATGAATATAAAATCGGGCAGTATACAGTTTTTTCGACTCTGCGTCATATTCTTCACTATTTTTCTGCTCCGGCATGTGAAACACCCACCCTCACCAGCCAAAGAGCAGCGGGTGATGATGATTAATAATGACGAATGAATTACACTAGTTGGGTAGATGCAGTAACCTACTTAACGCAATGGAAAGAATTTTTTTTCTTTTAAAAAATATTTCAATAATTACAACTTGTAATTTGTATCCTCAATATTTACCTGAAATTTCACTCTTTTAAGTGTCAAGAAACGGCAGTAGGGTTTTCCTTTGTAGTGCTCTAAATCAATTAAATTATGTAATTTCAGACCCCTCCCACAAAGTGTTAAGCAGATTTATTATTCTCAGGCACTTAAATACTTTTCATATAAAATCAATATGGTGGTTCTTACTTAATATTGTACAATCTCTCAGTAATTAGGCATTATGGGTGAATGTGGTAATATTGAAGGTTTGTAGAAATTTAAAATTGCTAAGAAAACATTATACGAGATTAAATCATATATATATATATATATATATATATATATATATATATATATATATATATATATGTTATTATATATATATATATATATATATAAGAATAGTTAAAGATATATATATATATATATATATATATATATATATATATATATATGTTGTATATATATATATATATATATATATATATATATATATATATATATATATATATATATATATTGTGTTTGTTTTGTAGGTTTAGTATATGTCCTATTCATGAGGGAGGTTTTTGCCAGGATTTTGTGAGTATTTTTGTTGCATGGGAACACAGTTCCTGCAGTTAGGGGCCTCTGGGCTAAAATTCAGGTATCATTTTATTATGCTTGTTTTGGTAATTCTTGTTTCTTTTATAGGAGTAGATGATAAATGAATTTTGTATATTGAGCTGAATTGTTCGAGCAATCAATAGAGAATAAGAGTGATAATCGATCTGGAAGTTGATACGATCAGAAAGTAAGCGAAAGGTGTATCAGATACTTGAGGGACTATTCCAAATCATATTAAGGGAAGTAACCTTAAATAACAAATAATAGTAGGGGTACTGGTTCCCTGCGCGCGTGGGGATCGAGCATAGCTATTATACAGTTATTGGGGTTGACTGGTCGCCATCTGGGAATAACAAGGTAATAATTAAGAGTAAATTAATCAATTTTCATTTATCAATTTTGTAATCGTAATGGAAACTAGGAAGGGGGATAAATGTCCTAAGTTTGTTGGAAATAAGGAGGAATATCTGGAATGGAAAGGGAAAGTGGAAGATTGGGTTTGGAGTGTGAAAGAGATAGAAAAATATCCTGGCATAAGCATAAGGAATGCGTTATCAGGGGAACCTTGGCAGTTGGTAAAAGATCTATCGAGAGATGATATAACTGAGGGAGAAGGATGGAAGAAAATAATAGATATTCTGGATAAAAAATATAGGATGGATGAGAAACGAGAAAAAATTGAGAATATGAATGAGTTATTTAGGATAGAGAGAAAGAAGGGAGAAAGTATACAAGATTATGTAAGCAGATTCGATGCAGTATTGAGAAAAAGCATGGCCACTGGTATGGATGCCTTGAGTGAAGAGCACAAAGGAGGATTGTTATTAGTCAGAAGTGGTTTGGATGTGAATGAAGAGAAAATAGTCAACGGGGTACTCGATGGAGAGGTGAAATATCAAAGAGTTTGTCAGGTATTAAGAGGGGGAGAGAAAATGAGCGATAACATGGAACGAACAGTGAGATCATGGTGGGGAGATAAAGGGAATAGGAAGAAGGTCATATGTTATGGATGTAAAAAGAAGGGTCATGTGAGGTACAATTGTTATGAAAAAGATAATAAAAGGAAGTGCAAAGGTTGCGGAGTAGAAGGACATGAGGAGGACAAATGCCGTTTTAAAGAAAGTAAATGTTATGGATGTGGGAGAAAGGGTCATTTGAAATATCATTGTACATCAGAGAAAGAAAAGAAATCAGATGAAACAGTACTGTTGGGAGAAATAAATGTATCTGAGGAGGATCCTTGGGATGATGTATGGGGTATAATAGATACGGGATGTTCGAATACCGTAATTGGGGAATTATGACTAGGCAGAGTGATAGGGTCCATGAGTGTAGAGGAAATTAAAAACATGAAGAGAACCGAAAGAGAAATCAAAACTAAATATTGGTTTGGGGAAAAACAATATAATACTGTCTTACTGAAATAGTAAATATCCGAAATATAACCAACTCCTTTACTTGGCAAAAATGTGAAATTTATTGGGAAGCTAGATAAATAAAATAACACAAGAGCAAATAAGTTCATCATTATTGAGAGAACATAATAAATCAACTGAGAAGATAATACGAACTTCTTCAAATGGGTGAAACAGATCTTTGCAAAACAAATTATATATATATATATATATATATATATATATATATATATATATATATGATATATATATTATTACTTATTATATATATATATATATATATATATAAGGTTGTTGAGGGTATATGATATTATTATATGATAAGAGATATATATATATATGTTATTATTATTATATATAAAGAAGGATATGAAGAAGATATTGAAGAGCATATATACATATATATTACTATATTATTGCTATTATTGTTATTATTGTTATATATATATAACTATATTATTATTATATATATATTGTTATATTTCATACCGATTAGGTGGAGAGGAGGCCGAATCATTCACAATTTCAACGATCTGGTTAATTAATTTAAAGAAACCGAATAATATTCCTGGATCGTCCAACAATTCTTAAACACACTTGATCTATGTTTCACCACTGGTCCTTCTAAAAAATACAATTCACTTTCTTCCCCTCTATCGGTAAATCTGACCACAACCTTTATATCTCTTAATTTTAATACTTTCTCCAACAGCCCTGCCCCCGTTTTTTTCTGAATTGATCGGGGCCAATTTGGGGGTCTTATGCCATTTCTACGGCTAACTATACTGGAATGACTGCTTTTGTCTCTGGTGACGCTTCTCGATTCTCTGGGGCTTTGATATGGTAGAGCCGACCGTTGATGATTATAGCTCACCCCTCTTCTGACTAAAATTCTTTCTCCCAATCCATGGCCTCCATCGTGCTTGTTCTCTGCCATTCAGGCTAGAGACCAGTGCGTATCGGGAGTGGAAAATTCTCGTTCTCCTATCACTCTTTGCTAATTTTCATTCTTGCTAGAAATCAAGTTACAGGATACCTCTGATCGAGCGCTGGTTTCATCAAGAAAGTGCGCCAACCTCCTTGGTTCTCCTACTGACAAATCTTTTCTGGCCTCTTGCCAAAAAACATCTCTAACAACCTGTAAATCTGCCTTTTCTCCCTCTTATTCGTTCTGATGGCTCTGTGCAATTCTCCAACTGAAAAGGACAATTCTTCGGCCTCCTATTTCCTCTAACTCAAACTCAACGAGATTTTACGATTCTGGCATCCCTCCTCCTTCTCCTCTCAGTGTCCTATGCCTTGCCTGTGATTACATTCGATCGGGTGCATCCTGAAATTTACGAACGTTAGGAAGGCGGATGGCCCTGATGGCATTCTCTCCGAGTTTTGAAGGAGTGTGCTTCAGAGCCCCGCCCCCTGTTCAACTATATTCTCTATGTCTCAATACTAACATTTTCCCCTCAGTGTTGGAAGTGCTCTCACTTGTGTTCTATCTAAGATCTTTGAAACCCTTTCTCAACTCTCATTTCTTGATCATCTGGAATCATTCACTTCTTTCCGATCGCCGGTATGGGGTTTTTGGCGTTCGAGGTCTACTGGCGATATACTTCTTCCTATCTTACTGATTTATGGTTTTCCGCCCTTAGGAATCCACATGGGATACTGCGTGTGCTTGACATAGCATCCAAATCATCTTCAACTGGTGGCGGCACACGTCACTGCCTCCAAGCTCCCTTCCTTTGGGCTTCCTCCTACTAAGCTACTAAGTTTCAAATCAATCAATGTCGGCTGTTGTTGACGGAGCGACTTTTCTTTTTCTGGTGCACTGCAGTTCCCCAGGGTTCTGTCTTATCTCTACTTTATTCTTACTTTTCATTAACGATCTTCACCTGCACATCTAACATTCTATCCACTCGTATGCCGATGACCTCGACCCTTCTCATTTATCAATCATTTTCAACTCCCATACTTTTACTTTAGAATTGCTTCTCGTCTTAATTTTTCCGATTCTGTTCTCGCTGATCTGGATAGATTTCCGGGTGGGGTCGTGTCTCAACCTTGTGAAATGAATTCTTTTAAAAACTCAACTTCTACAACTTCCTCTCTAAAACACCTCCAACTTTCCTCTATCTCTTTCGACGGTTTCTCGTCTCTCCTGAATGACAATATAAACATCCTTCCTTGGCCTTAAAGACATAAACAAAAAATGTCTTGGGAAACCTCACAACAACGGCTGCTAGGGCGGCCTCAAAGAAACTGGGATTCTGTTTAGACTGCGAGACTGTTTGCTTCAGCTACACAAGGGCCTCATCCGACCTTGTATGGAGTACTGCTCTCATATCTGGGGGTTTGTTACTGGACTTTTGGACAGGGCCGAGTCAAAGGCCAAAAAGCTTATAAACTGTTCATGAAGTGGAAAAAGGAAACAGTTTATAAGTCTTTGGCCTTTGAATCGACCCTGTCCATAAGCCAGGTTAATGACTGAAACGTCTCAAAGCGACTAGCAAATATCATTATATCAATTGATTTGTCGTTGAACCTTTCTTCAATTTCTTCGATTACACTATCGCGTATATTTTCATCCTTTCAATGCATTTTTCTTATCTTCATCAGCAATCAGGCGCACTTCAGATACAAACTCCTCCATTATTTCACACCGAACGTTTTTTTGCAAGTTACTATTGACGTCTCCACACTGATTTGCATATTTTGCAGCAATTTTGTTCCAGTAATAGGGGGATGACTTATATATATATATGTGATAAGATATTATTATATTATATGCTATATATATATATATATATATATGTATATTGATATATATTGGTTGAGCAGCATATACATATATACGTTGTTGTTGGTTATATTATGTATATATGTATATATGGTATGTATATATATGTATATATATGTATATATATATAAGTAAATAGAGAGTTGGCTATTGATATGCTATTGCTAGTTATACACAGCAAAGTGTTACTGTTATTATATGAGCAAAGAGCATATATATATATATATATATATATATATTATTGGTTATATTATTGCTATATATATATACATATACATATATATACATATATATATATATATGATGTATATATATAATAGTTAATATAAGTTAGTATGTATTATTTTGAGTATATATATATATATATATGTATATATATTATATATATATATTATATATATATATATATATATATATAAGCATGAGACTGCATGCAGAAAATAAACAACTTCAATAAACATATTACAACTGGGGCTTCACCCCAATATAACTTTCTTCCAAGAAATTTCCAGCAACAATTCATTTTCAGTCAGAATTAACAACTTTGCTATTTTATTGCAATATCTATCATGTATGCATTCTGGCTGATTTTATTATTTATCGCTAGATAATATAGATTTAAAACATACTTTTTATGTTTATTTGCTTTATTTTGTACTACAAAAATTAATTCACGCTCACTTTTCTCCGGCACTGACAATTTCGGCAAAGTTTCGAAAGGCGGCGTCTGAAGCAGCACTGAGAGTGATAGGTCTATGAGTGCTTGAGGGAAATTAAAAGACAGCGAACCGAAAGTGAGAAATTAAGACTAAATAATAAAGGGAAAACAATATAATGGGACAATAAAGATGAATATTCCGATAAAATGGGGGAATAAAAAAGTTCTTCTAGAAACAGAGGTGATAGAAGGAAATATCCCTTGGTTAATTGGGACAAAGGTGTTAAAAAAAATCGAAGCAAAAATAGATTTCCAAACAATGGAGATGACAGGAAATCATTTCATTAATGAAGAAAGAATAAATGTAATAAGAGATGAAAAGGGGCATTTAAGGGTGAAATTAAGGGATAAGAAAAATGAAGGGAGTATATGGTTCAATATAAAAAGGGAAGACATTTGGGGAAATGATGATAAATGGCGAAAAAACTGCATGAAGTTACATTTCCAATTTGGACATTGTTCATATGGAAAATTGAAGGACATGCTTGAAAAAGCGTTTGCAGATGATCCTACGTTTGATCAAGTAAAAAAGGGAAAATTGGAAATAATGAGAAAGATTTGTGAAGAGTGCACAATCTGCAAAAAATACAAAAGGAACACAAGTACAGTAGTGGGGATTGCGTTGACAAAAAAGTTCAATGAGGTGGTGGCATTAGATATAGGGGAGTTAGAAGGGGAAAAATTTCTGGTAATCATCGATTGGGATACTAGATTTTGTCAATCAAAATGGATTAAGACAAAAAGACCGGAGGAATTAATAGAAGTAGTATTAGAAAAATGGATGAGCGTTTTTGGGGTTCCGGAGAAAATTTTAACAGATGGAGGAAGAGAATTCCAAAACAAAGAGTTTGTGGAATTTACCGATCAATGGGGGATTGAATTATTAAGTACCGCGAGCGAAAGTCCTTGGAGTAATGGGAAATGCGAAAAGATGGTGGGGATAATAAAAGAGAGTTTACGAAAAATGAAAGAAGAAAAGATAGGAGGTAAAAAAATGGATCTTGCATTGGATAGTATGTGCGAAGAATGAAACTATCATGAGTGATGGCTTTTCTCCATTACAGAAGGTTTTTGGAAGAAATAGCCGAAACAGAACTAGGCGAGGGATAGAAGAACAATCACCTGGTGAACTAGAAACAGAGATAGAAGGGAAGAGGTTGAGAGAACTCATGGAAATACAGGAGCAGGTAGAAGAAAAAATACATAGCGTGGATTGTAAAAATAGAATAAAAAGAATAAGAGAAATGTTAGAAATCATAAGTTGGAGGATGCAAGGGTGATGAAAAGTTTCACTATAAGAAAAAGAATAAAATAAATAAAAAACCTGGGAAGGTCATCGGGATAGAAGGGAAAACAGTTTGGGTACGTCATGGTGGATCAGGGTTGGCACCCAAAAACCCAAACCCAAAAACCCACCCAAAAACCCAAGAGCAAAAACCCACCAAACTTTGCTTGTTTCAACTTCTAATTTTAATTTTAAATCTTTATTGTCAGACCATAGTAACCATGGGCTTCCTAGCCAGTATAATGAAGATAAAAATTTATTTTATAATCTATGCATTGAAAATTTAACCACTTTGAGCTGATGGTAAATATATATATATACAGCATATATATATATGTTGTTATTGTTATATATATATATATATAATATTAAGGTTAAGGTTATATATATATATATATATATATATATATATATATATTATTATATATATATATATATATATATATATATGTATATATATAATTAAGATTTAAAATCATCATCTCCCCCAAATCCAACAAAAACAAAAAAGACAAAACAAAACTAAAGGCCATAAATCCTTAGTCTTTTCTCTGGTAGTTTATCAAGATAATAAATTTTTTTTCAATTTCATAATTTAATCTTAAATTTTTAAACAAAGTAAATAAATACTTGCTCTTGGAAGGTAATATATATATATATATAATCCAAGATTTGCACCCTAAACATCCCTCCCAAATACGAAAAACAAAAACAAAAAAAAAACAAAAACAAAAATCAAAGGCCACATTATCCTTTGTCTTTTCTCTGGTAGTTTATCAAGATAATAAATTTTTTTTTGTACTCTATAATTTAATTTAAATTTTAAACAAAGTAAATAAATACTTGAATGTATGATTTGGACAGTAAATGTAATGAATACTATGTATCATCACTCTGGAATCAGCACATTATCTGATACCGTAATCTTAAGATTTCACCTTCACCCCACACTGGTTTGCGTTTGATCTCCAAAACAAACAGTGAGAACACTTAGTTTATCCTGGACGCATTGCTTATAATGTGGCTTAACTTATTAACAGTGGCAATTACAAAGAACTCTACTTGGTTGGTCACTTATCACTGTCCCCTCCTTCCATCTGCCACTAGCCCACATTCTTCCTGAATGACATTTACAATGATCCGTGTATATTGTTTTTTAAAGATTGTGATTTTAATTAAAATATTCAATAATAATAAGAATATCTGAAAGTAAAAAATAAATGTCTAAATAGTGGAAAGCTTAAAGATTTTTGAAAACGATTTATATTTAAATATATATATATATTGATATTATATATATATATATATAAGGTTATTATATATATAGTTATATAGTTATAGAGTGATATATATTATATATATATATATATATATATATATATATATATATATAAGGTTGTTGTTATATATATATATATATATACATATATATATATATATATATATAATAAACTGGCATTATTAGTAATAATTTATAAAAATAATCAGAAATACATTTTTATAAGCTGTAGTTAAACTTTGCAGTTTCTCTCATATAAAGAAACTAGTTTTTAAATTTGAAACTTGTATCTTGCACTTACGTTGACATTAGCAGGATTGATTTGTCTACATCAAAAAAGTTTTTCTGACAAAAATATACAAATACCAAAAAACCCAAAAAAAACAAAAACCCAGCTGGGTTGTAGGGATAGAAGGGAAAACAGTTTGGGTACGTCATGGTGGATTGATGAGAGAAGTGAATAAAATTCACATTACAAGAATACAGAAGGCGGGTCATAAAGACAACGAAAGTGACAATGAGAAAGAGAACAATTTGGGGTTAAGTGAGAATGAGGAGAGTAGTGAAGATGATGAAGATTATTTAACAGGAGTTAGGACAGCGGTAAAGGAAACAGAGGAGGAAGAGGAAACAAGTGAAGAAGAAGATGAAGAACAAGAACAAGCGAAGGTGTTAAATGTAAAGGCATTAAAGATCGGGGAAAAATATAAAGTGAAAGAGGAAGGGGGAGATGAATGGAAAAGAATAAAAATTATGAGTTTAGGAGGAAAAAGATACGATGGAGCTTACAATGTAAGGAATATAGAGACTGGAGAAGAACAATGGATGGATCTCGGGGATTGCGATAGAGTTGATAAGGGAAGAAGAAGAAGAGCTAGCAATGATTGAAGGGGAATATGTGTTTTTTGGTGGTAACGAGAACGATGATTATCAAGAAGAAATGATCAAACAAGCAAAAAGAAGAGAATTGGATAGTTGGCAAGAAAATAAGGTATACGAGGAAATTACACCGACAGAAGCTGAGACCTGTTACGACACGGTGGATAGTAAATCAAAAAGAAAAAGAGAATGGAGTCGTGTGGAAGGCAAGATTAGTAGCAAAAGGTTTCATGGAAAAACTGGACAATAACATAACACCATGTGAAGCACCTACCATGTCGGCTGAAGGATTAAAACTAATTTAATAATGATGAAAATGTATAATTGGGAAGTGTACTCATTAGATGTTAAGACAGCATACCTTCAGGGAAAAGATATAAAGAGAGAGGTTTTCTTGGTCCCTCCTAAGGAAGCAGAGACAAAGAACATCTGGAAACTGAATAAGGCGGTTTATGGGTTGAAGGATGGGGCAAGAAACTGGTACGAAAGCATAAGAGATATTGTGGTGAAAAGTGGAGGAAAAGGTAGTCAGGTAGAGAAAACCATTTTTTATTGGAGAACGGTTGGGGATTTAATAGGGTTAATGGGAATACATGTAGATGATATATTATTTGGGAGTAATAAAGAGTTTCAAGGAGAAATTATGGAGGAAAAGAGTAAATTAAAAATTGGGAGAATAGAAAGCAGGAGATTTAAATATTTGGGGATAAACATAAATGAAGAGAACGGAATAATAAAAATGAGTCAGAATGGGTATATAAGGGATATGGTTAGGGAATTAAACATAGATGGAAATAAGGGAAAGGAAAAATTGAGTGATAAAGATCAAACAAGGTATAGATCTGTATTAGGAAAATTGAATTGGCTGGCTCAGAATACAAGACCTGATGTTAGTTTTCAAGTAAGTAAACTGGGGAGAAATCTAAATAAAGCTAATTATAATAATTACAGAGTTAAATAAGGTAGTAAAAAGAATGAAAGAATGTAGAAATACACATAGAGGGGTTACAAAGGGAGGGATTAACCCTGGAAGTGTTTGCTGATGCATCTTTTGGGAATGCAGAAGATGGAAAAACACAAATAGGTTTCTGTGTGTTGTTGAGAGACAAAAATGGAAGGAAAAATCCTGTGGTATGGAAGTCTAAAGTGGCAAAAAGGGTGGTGGGATCTACTTTAGCTGGTGAAACAATGAGTATGGTGGAAGGTGTTGAATGGGCGGAATATTTGAAATATTTGTGGGAAGAAGTGAACGGTGTGAAGGATGATGAAAGAGGAATATAGTAAAAACAGATTGTAAGTCGTTAAAAGAAAATGTGAGATCCGAAACAGGTGTGAAGAACAGAATGTTAAGGATAGACTTATTGAATATTAAGGAAAAATTGGAAGGGGGAATTATACAAGATATAGAGTGGATAAACAATAGATTACAGGTTGCGGATGGATTGACAAAGGAAAAAGGCAATCATAAGATCTGGGAATTGGTAAATGTTATGGCAGAATAAAAGGAGAGAGAGAATAAAGAGAAAATAGGAAAATGGTATTAGTGTGTGTTTGTTTTGTAGGTTTGATATATGTCCTATTCATGAGGGAGGTTTACGCAAGGAATTCGTAAGTATTTTTGTTACATGGGAACACAGTTCCTTGCAGCAGGGGTCTCTGGGCTAAAATTCAGGTATCATTTTATTATGCTTGTTTTTCTTTTATAGGAGTAAAAGTACTTGATAAATGAATTTTGTATATTGAGCTGAATTGTTAGAGCAATCAATAGAGAATAAGAGCGATAATCGATCTGGAAGTTGATACGATCAGAAAGTTAGCGAAAGGTGTATCAGATACTTGAGGGACTATTCCAAATCATATTAAGGGAAGTAACCTTAAATAACAAATAATAATAGGGGTACTGGTTCCCTGCGCGCGTGGGGATCGAGCATAACTATTATACAGTTATTGGGGTTGACTGGTCGACATCTGGGAATAACAAGGTAATAATTAAGAGTAAATTAATCATATAATATATATATATATATATATATATATATATATATATATATATATATATATATATATCATATATATATATATATATATATTATATATATAATATATATATATATATATATATATATATATATATATATATATATATATATATATAAATATATATATATTGATGGCATTAGATGATGTGAGACACTCATTATTCTGTTTTATTTATTTTATGCAGGTACAAAACTGTATAGATTTATAGATTAAGAATATAGTAAAGATTGAAATTAGGAATAATTAATGATTAAATAATAATATAGATTGACAAATAATAGAATAATCACAGTATATGAAATATATGGAATAAAATAGATCCAGATTTATTG
>JABUQX010011938.1:47500-56472 GCA_015478945.1 Trachelipus rathkii | reverse complement strand
CCTTTCTCATTCTCTCCCTTTCAACGGGCTGGAACACACTCGCTCAGCAGTTTTCCTTCTAATTACGTAATATTTTATAGAGAATTACAAAATCGAAAATCCATTTATAATAATAAAAAAATCTATAATTAGAAAATGGAAATATATTTTATTCGTCATGGAAGAAAATACATTTTTGAAAGTAGTGATTATTATTGTTTTAAATATAATGTAAGAGCAGATATTTTGATGGATATAATTCAAGTAGAAAATTTTATAATTTATATTTTAAATGTGAAGAACTGTTTGTAATTGACAATAATAATTGTTTTGGTGAAAAATATAAATACAAATTTAATAGCAATAATTATAAACCTTATCATTCTCAATATACTAAGCATAATCATAGTCTTTCATTAATATACTTTCTAATAATATATATGACGAAAATTATTGAAAAATATAACAACAATGAAGAGATAGGGAATAATTATGATAAAATATTAAATCTCAACAATGAATTAGAAAAGGCATATCAACAGGTAAAGAATTCCTAAAGAAAGAATTCGTTAAATGTTCATTATAACTTATTTAAGCTTTTGAAATTATGTGGTGAGATATGCGATATATCAAGTTTTCCGAAAGTTACTGAGTGGGATATGCGATATATCAAGTTTTCCGAAAGTTACTGAGTGAGATATGTGATATATCAAGTTTTCCCGAAAGTTAAAGAGATATGTGATATTTCAAATTTCCGAAAGTTACTGAGTGAGATATACGATATATAAAATTTTCCGAAAATTACTGAGTGAGATATGCGATATATCAAGTTTTCCGAAAGTTACTGAGTGAGATATGCAATATATAAAGTTTTCCGAAAGTTACTGAGTGAGATATGCGATATATCAAGTTTTCCGAAAGTTACTGAGTGAGATATGCGATATATAAAGTTTTCCGAAAGTTACTGAGTGAGATATGCGATATATTAAGTTTCCCGAAAGTTACTGAGTGAAATATGCGATATATAAAGTTTTCCGAAAGTTACTGAGTGAGATATGTGATATATCAAGTTTTCCGAAAGTTACTGAGTGAGATATGCGATATATCAAGTTTTCCGAAAGTTATTGAGTGAGATATGCGATATTTCTAGTTTTCCGAAAATTACTGAATGAGATATGAGATATATCTAGCTTTCCGAAAGTTACTGAGTGAGATTTACGACATATCAAGTTTTCTGAAAGTTACTGTGTGAGATTTGCGATATTTTAAGTTCTCCGAAAGTTACTTAGACAAGTGAAAATACGTTAAATAAATAAAAGCAAATGTGGAAGAAAATATGTGACATCGCAAACTGGGAGTTCATTGAGTTAAAAAAGGATATTTGCTTTATATATAATATTTTATATACAGTATAAGATTTTTGTTATTGAATTATTTAAAATTTATATTATGATATTCTCCACGAAAATATTGAATTTTCTATATTTTATATTATGATATTTTCAACCAAAATATTGCCTTTGAAATTTATTTTCATAAAAAAATTTAATTTTACTGTCTCCCAAGAGATTCACAAACCATCTTGGAAGAAATACATTAATAATTTCATCTCCTTGACATAGAATAGCAATGATTGAGGACCATATTTTGTATTTATTTTTAGCTTCAAATCCTTCATAAATAACTTTTTTAATTAAATCGGATGATTTTACGGTTGTGAATAACTAGAATAGTTCAAAATTTTTAGTGGTTCTGTTTTATTTTCCATTTATTATAGAGGAAACAATGTATTTTTTATTTCATGATTAGTTTTATCAGAATATTTTAAGAGATTAATTTCTTACTTAATCAATCTATAATAATATTTTTTATCATCAATATTATCTTTAATATTTTCATAACTATACGTTACATTTTCTGTGCCGTTAATTTTATCTTTAATAGTTTCTGATTTTAATATAATATACTATTTAATATAATATTATTATTATTATGGTAGTTCACACGAACTCGGCCGCTGTCTACACTGACGGCTACAAAACGGATGAGGGAGTGGGAAATTCGGCTGTTTTTCCCCGACTTTACCGTATCACACACTCTTCATTTTTTTTATTTATAAGTTCTTTTATTATAATTAATGCCTTGAGATATGTGTTAGTAATATTTTTTTTTAATAATTACCTAATTCCTTTCCTGTTATCCATCTGTCCCTAAATTCTTATTATATAATTACTTTTACCTATGTTAATAAATTTCCCAGTTTATGCTTTTTTGCCTTTTAGTTTACATAGTGATTTCACAATAATAATAATATAATAAATAAATAATAATAATATAATAATAATATTAATATTTAATAATAAATAATTAATAATAATAATAATAAATAATATATGATGATGATGATGATGATGATGAATTTGATGATGATGATGATGATGAAATGATGATGATTGATGGATTGATGAATGAATGTGATGAGAATGAGATGATGAAATGATAATATCATTAATATATATATATTATATATATATAAACAATATATAATATTATTAAATTAAATATAATATATAATATATTATATATTAATATATTATATATATTATATATTTTAATTATATATTATAATATAATATTATATTTATATATATTTTATTTAATATATATATTATTTTCTATCTATTATCTATCTATCTATAAATATATATATTTTATTATAATATATAATATATATATATATATATTATATATATATATATTATATATATATTTGTGTTTGTATATTGTATAGTATATATATATTTTTATTATATATAATATATATATAGTATTATATATATATAATTAGTTTATAATTTATTGGGCTATTCTATGTTCTTATTTATTAACTGGAAACTGGAAATTAAACAACTTCATATTCTCGACTAAATATTAAAGCAAATAGAACCCCTTGTTTTATAATGATGTAAAAAATACACTGTTACTGACAGGAGCGGATATTCGGTTTTACGAATTTGATGTCTTGTGGATTATTTTACTTCTTCGCGTGAGTGAATGTGATCCAATAGCGTACAGGTTCGTCCGCGGTTTTCTTCTTTTTTGGTTTGCTTAATTCGAGTTCATTATTATTAATTGCATTACTAGAGGGTCAGTGCTTGGGTTCCTCTGTCAAAGTTGAGTATTCGTTGCTGGAGTGGCTCAGTTGGATGGCACTTTTAATGTTATGAGATTATTGTATATTTTTTAAGATTTCTTGTGGTGTTTGTGGAGAAATAATGGGCGTTCTATTGTTTAATGAAGATTCAAAGATTCGTGACCGGTTTTTGCATGCTGTTTTTCCAGCTGCTGGTTTCCACAAAGAAATTTGACTCCGGGTCTGTAGGTCTAATCTCTTTCGCTCTAACTTTTAATTAAATTTGGCCAACCATCAATGATCTAATTATCATGTTTTATAAGTTTATTTTTTCTCATTTATATAATCCTGTACCTATTTTAAGTTTTATGTTACGCCTAAGAAAAAAAATTATATCAAATGCCTGATTAACTAAAATTCTTTCCATCAGACCAATGACCAACGTTTTCCTCTCGGAGTGATAATGTTTAACCATCATTTGTTGGATTGAACATCTAATATATAATATTTTAGCATCATCCATATAATATTTTTTGGATACTGGTACACGCCAAATGTAAACCCATTACTGTTAATTTAATCGCATTGGTAATTGTATATATTATATATATATTCTATATATAGTATATTATATATAAAATATTTATATATATATATATATTATAATATATATTATATATAATTATTATATATATTTAAATTATTTATAAATAATTATGTATATTATTTATATATGATATATATAATTTATTATATATTCAGTGGTCGGAGGGCGTGGGCAATTTCCCAGCATAGTCCATCGCTATCGTCCGGTTCCTATTCCGACATTAGTATATTAATATTATTTATATATATATATATATATATTTATATATATATATATATTTAAATTATTATATATAATAATAATATTATATATTATTTAATATATATATTATATATATTATATAATATATTTTATACAACTCTGTGGCAAATACCATTCCAAAATTTAACAGCTCTTTTTTGCTGAAAGAAGCTCTTATATCAAGATGGCATTGCCTTTCTTTCTTAATTTTTCTTGGTACAATCACTATTATTATATAAATTATGATATATATATATTAATACTCCTGTAATATTATACTATTATATTATATATATATATATATAATAATATATTATATTATATATATATAACTCATGATCGTTAATAGTCCATTATATTACATAACATTATGAAAGAATTTATTGATGATTACTTCACGTTAATTAATATAACTAAGAATAATGTGATTAATATATTTATTGTTAGAAATAATATTAATAGTATTATTATAATGTTCCTTATCTTGATAGATTATAGCATCCTTATGTTACTAATCTTGTAATACTATCTCAAATCTTCTTCATGACCTCTTCCTATCTATAATAGCTTATCTTATCAATTACAAATAATATACCAGAATCATCCTTGTTTGCTTACTTTGCACTCTCTTATAATAAGCAATAATATCTAGGTCCTTTCATTTATTTAAATAAGAGGGGGTCATCACTAAAACTTATGGTTAGCAAGTAAATTAATACTCCTATTATTATGAGGCTAAGAATATCATATATGCTATTAATATCATAGTTTAGCTTATTATAACTTATATATATATATATATATATATTTATTTATGCTCTTGTTAATAACTAAACATTATTTATAGTCAGATTTATATATTATTATAGCCCAGCATATACTTAATATTTAAGCTTTATTTTTTTGCTTCCAAACTCCATTTAGATTTATATTAACCTTAACTCTTCCAATAACTGCTTTTTATAATTTAATCAAATATTATATATAACCTAATTCTTTTATTCCTTGTAGTCATATATTAAGGTTAATAGCTAATACCATTACATATAATAATTAATATCGCATATAGTATTAATATATAACTTATATATTATATTTATATATAATTTGAATGTAAAATACGAATGTAAAAGTAAAATGACACCCTATTATATATACAATTTATTTTATTTACCTATATATATAAATAATATCATTTACCTACATTTATAATTCTTGTAGTACCCACTCCAAAGTGATAATAATGGAGAATATTTTATACCTGATATTTTGGAATCTTATATAATATACTATATAATCTCCTATTACTACTTATTCCTCATAAACCTATTGAAGGTGGTACCTATACAACTATATTTTTTGGTATAAATCAATTACTATGCAAACCTTTTATGAAACCTTTGCATAATAATTATATTATATTAAATAAGTACCTCCTTGGTCTAAAGGGTATCCAATATATTATATGGATATAATATTGAAGTGATAAATACTAAATATGTAGAATATATACCCAGCCTCTTTGAACCTTGATTTAGAGGGTAACATAATATAAATATATAATAATAGCCACAGATTAACTATTAATCCTATTAGTAATTTATTATATATAATTTTATATATTATTATATTGTAATACATCAATCTATGTATATATTATTTATTTCTTATATATAATGTACCATATATACATCAAATATACTACTTTTTTTTTATGATAGTAATTCTTCCAAAAAGGAAACACACCTCTTGAAGTATCTCTGCCACTGGGGATGATGTTCTAAAATTTCCTTAAGGCAATGTCAGGCCTATATATATATATTAATGTATTTCCTAACCACTAGATTCCACCCCTTCTTTATTCATATATTAACATAATATATATATATTATATAACCATATATATATTAATATATAACCATTATTTTCGATCATATTATTACCTATTGGTAAAATAATTTCATAGTAACTCTATAACTATATATTAATCTTATATCTCATATTTATAATTTTTATATCAAAATACTATTTTATATCTTCATCAACAGCTTTTCAAATCCTGCCTATCTAATGATATCGATTTTTTTAATTTATTCTGTAGCTAACTTAATTTATATATATATTATTGATATCGAGTAGCCTTGATTTTGGTAGGAGGTAGTACCCTCATATTTATATGAGCTGATCTAGTAATTCTAATATAGCTCATTAACTTAATTGATATATATAATATTTGGGATTAATAATCTCAAATAGCTTTTGACTCTTGATGAATAGCTACTTATATATATATAATTACGGTCATTTCTGAGTCATACATATAATAAGTGGGTAATAGAGCTGTTATCGTTTTTGAACTATATTAGGAATAGTAAGCAGGGATTCATTATATACCTCTATATCTTTTATATACTGAACTTAAAAATCTTATTTCTCTCTACTCATAATCCATAATTATGGTTTTAATCGATCGTTATATGTCATAGTATCTCTATCTATATACGTATAGTCCAATATATTTTATAATACCTATAATATATATATAATATATATATATATATATATATTATATATATAGTATATATATATAATATATATAGAATATATATATAGTACTATGAAGAAGCGACGTTATTTGGATAGTGTAGTAAAAAATTATCGGTGTCTCTACATATATATATACAGTAGAGTACTAAGTTCGATGGAGTAATCCGGGGGGAGAAACTCCAAGGAAGGTCTAGATGACTAACAGCAGGACTTAGACATAAAATTCGGTTAGTCATGAGGACAGGGCAATTATGTTCTTATCCTCGATTCGGAGGAGACGAAGGAGCTCGGTATGCCTTTTGTCCATACCAAGTCAAAACCGTTTTTTGCGCAACACGCTATACGCCTGAAAGTCATGCAAATAAAATTCTACTTTTCACAGCTAATTTTTGATGGATAAAAGAAGCAAACTGTAGCTTTTTCTGACCTCTAAAACGTCGCTTTTTCGAAGTGTTTTTCTGTGTCTGTAGTTATTTCTTTAAGATTTTAAATTTTTTAAAACTATTGTTTTGGTGAGTAATTTTATCTTGTAACCTTCAAAAACCTCCTACAATTATATTTGAAAAGATCTTCAAACTTCAAAACCTGAAGTGAAAATATGGTTTCAATTACTCTAGATAGATTAACAATAACGAAAAGTACTTTAATTGAACTTTAATTATCTTTGCTGCAGTCAGTGGTCCAATTTCAAAACCCACTTTTTTTTTATTCTTATTTTAAAATGAAAAATTGCGATTTTTTTTCTGCTCCTGCGAAGTGGATGAAAATTTCAGATCATACGTAGTCAAGGGGATGCACATTTTTTACTTAAATAATTCTTTGCATATGCAGTAGTATTTTTGGTATCTTGGATGTTGGCTTTTTAGGACAAAGAAATGTTTGTTTAGGAAATTTTTAAAAAAACTTCTTTTGGCTTTTACAAAAAAATTATTATCTAAGTTCAAAAGATGTATCTCGCCCGACTATACAAGCCCTGAAAATTTGAAGTTTATCCTGGATAAGTAGGAATAAAATAAAATCAAATTACTATCCACGTATTTTCTTGAAGATAAAAGAGCTGGTTTTGAAAAAACAATTTTTCTGAATACTGTTTGATCATTTAATCTTTTTTCAACTTCTATCAAAATCCAAATCTTTCAGGGAATTGTATATGACGCAATGATACATTCATTTTCTTCAATCACTTTGATAATTTTTGTGTATAACTCAAAACGAAATTTTAGTGTTTTTTAATTTTCCAAACAATATTATTTGTTGGCTGAACAAATTTGTTCCTAACAACAACGCGCAAAACTCTCACATATACCAAGAATTATCTTAATAAAACAATGTGCATCTTTCCTCAACTACATATCGCCTTCAGGTATAATATTTCTCATCTACTTCGCCATGACGAAGTAAAAAAAACTTATCGCATTTTCATATCATTTTAATGATAAAAAATTTGGGGTTTTGAAAATGGACATTGCAAGCGGCACCAATTTCAAGAGAATCAAAAAAAGATACCTTCATGAAATTTTTTTTGAGGGAATATGATACCCATCGGTGACGCATAAAATATTTTAAGTTTTGAAGTCATTTCGACCAAATAATTGTAGAGTTGAAGCCTAAATAATCGTTCTAAAAATAACTCATGTCGTTTTTTCTAACAAAGGTTGTAAAATTTGAAAGAAATGTATACAATACACTCGAGACACGTATACAATACACTCGAAAGAGTTTTTAGAGGTCAGAACAAAGCTACAGTTTTTCTTCTTTCCCTACCTCGAAAATTGACTGTCAAAATTAAGAATTTTAAGTTCATTTATTAGGTGGGGTGGCAATAAATGGGGTCCTTCCTGGACCTCCAGAATTTGTGACCCTGTCTCTTTATTAAGCGTATGACGAATTACAACCAAACTTCATTATCTTTGACATTATATGGAGTTATATTCATACGTGATTATTTTATAATGTTTCGAAAATACCATCATTGACCTCTAACATTCTCAACCTTTGTCTCGATAGCTTATAAAATAATTTTCGAAACAAAGGATATCGGATCAGCAGAAGTGATTGAATATAACTTGTACTTCTGCTATGTGTCATGTAATATATGACTAGGTGATACAATGGTTCAGGCCTCTTTCCGAGTGCTGGAGAATCCATAACAGTGTTGCAATAATAGAGATGTCGAAGGACGGCTATTCACATCTTGAATATTGCAGAGATAGTGTTTGTTTGTTTAGAGGTTTTTTGCAATGGGAGTGCTAGACCGGAGCTGCTGTTGAACGAATATCGTGTCAGAGTGGTTTCCGCGCATCACAGACATCCAAAAAAATCGTATATCCTCAGAGTTTTGAATTACTCAATTGTGCGAGACTGGAAAACTTCCAGTGCGGAGTGATATACTTGTACTGCCACGATATCGAGCTCCTCTCCAACGGTTTTCTTAAGTAAGATAGAAGGAAGATATTAACTTGATCT
>JABUQX010011938.1:32500-40000 GCA_015478945.1 Trachelipus rathkii | reverse complement strand
AACTATAGTTCTGATTGATAAATATAAATAATTGTTTTTTATTTTTTATATACTATATATAAATATAATATTATAGCATATTGAATATCTTATCATAATACAATAAATTTACTAAGATTACCATATATATATATATATGTGAGCCATATAATAGGTATAATAATAATAGTTATAATTAAAGACTATCTATCGGGTTATCTTGTACAGATAGAGAAATTACAGTAAATATTTTACCATTATATATATATATTAGATATTATATATATATAATCCGACGAGAGCTGAGAGAGTGAGGTTTGTTTTAAGTTGCGCTCCTGGCGTGAGAAATAGAACGCAGCTGTTCGAGTGTTGAAGCCACTCTGTGATTTTATATATGTTCCAAGTGAATATTTAAACCGTTTAAGGTGATCCAATGTCTAAACGTTTGCTTTATTTACAATTACGTCTCGCGAGTAATTGAAGTTTTATTTATCATAGTGTTCCTGAGTAATATAGTAAAATCTTTGCTAAGTGTTTGACATAATAAATTAATATCCTATAATTCCATATTTCATTCACTTATACAAGAAAATGACGTAGTGTTCCACTAGCTCGTTATTAATATAAATGAGTCTTAGTATTTTAGTGATAGGCTATTTAAATTCAGTGCTAAAACTTTGTAAATGTTATCTTCAATCTGATTATGATTATATTTAGGAAATATCGTGTCGGAATATTATGAGCTTTAAAAGCTTGAATTCACTCCTGTGAATTTATAATATCTAGTCTCAAGTGTAAAATATTAAATTTATTAAGGTGTTATCAAGACAATAGTACTTTATCCATTATTATAAAGAAGTTATAATTATCTAAAGTGCATTTACCTGTAAATTGTAAATCTTTGAGCAAGTGATTATGACATTATAATTACTATAACCAATATATTCCATATTCGTTTCATACTCTACATATTATAATATTATTTAAATATATATATTATATAAGTAAAGTAAAAAGTGTAGTAAATAGATTGTTTTAAACCTTTGTTATTTTAAAAGAGTGACTTATGTATTTTCATGCTAATTTTCTTTGTGAATACCTTTCTCTAATCTTGATAAGTTTATTATTGTGAATTTATATCTCTGTCTAATATGTTTCCCGATGAAGTTTTTTAAAAGCTTGAATTTAGCGTAAGTTAAAACCGTAACGAAGCACTTTCAGCCTCGATATCGCCAGGAATTGTTTTCTGAAAAACATTAGATCTCTCTCTTCAGCTCCGAGTCCATAGGATTTACACTCCATATGATATATAATATATTATTGGTGGCATTCTGTTTCGAAATTCTATTTTCCACCAAAATTATCGTTGAATTCCTTTTAAGGATATGTAATCTTAAGAGTAGAATATATATAGTTATAATTATTCATATACTTTAATATTTTTATATTGATTATTATGCTAATCGTGTGTAAACACTTATTTAGAAAAGGGAAAGTATAATGGGCAAATATATATGTATTATGTATATATTTTAATCGCGGATTAATCAAGAATTTTTAAATAAAATTAGGTCATTTAATAAAATTAAACGAAGTCGATTCTTCAATTGTGTTTTTAACGGAGAGTGTTAATTTTTTAAAAAAAAAAAGTTGAAAGAAAATACTAATGAAAAATGAAGTGGGGAGAGGGCGGAGGAGGAGGAGGGTGGGGAGGGTGGTTTGACTTAGTGTGGGTTTTTACCTTATTTATTATTTTTATAATATTATTATTAACGTTATCTTAATTTGAGTTATCTGTGGGTTTGTAATTTGGTTGAGTATCAGGGTGGTGCTTTAGGTGTCTGGGAAAGTACCTAAGGTGGGAGTTGTCCACAAAGCGTTATGCAGCCTGATTGTGAGATTTATATATAATAGAAGTAGGGAAGATGGGGAGGAGAGTGGTAATTAGGGTGGAGGTGTATGAACGTGAAGGGGTAAAACGAGGTTTTAAGAGGGAGGAAGTGGGTTTGATGTTTAGAAGAAAAAAAGGTTTGGGATGTGCTAAGAGAGATAATAATACAGAAAAACTAAGTTGAAGGAAAAAGAGAGAGATGGAGAAATATTTGGGAATAATATGCACAAAGGGATATGATATTCAAGGGGTGGAACGGAGAGAGAGTGAGAGGCGAGGGAAGGGAGTTGGGAATAGTTTATGAGGAAAGAGATGTGGTATAAGGTGAGGTTGTGCAACCAGGTGAGTTCTAGGATAATGTGGGTTAAAGTGCAATATATCGTGTTGGGGATGTGGGTCTTTATATGTGTGCCATAATGCCCAGTGAATGGAGCGAGGGTGAGGAGAGAGGAAGATTTTGGGGAGAGGTGAAGTGAGTGTTGGAAAGTTTTTCCGCGGGATAAATGAAAAAAATTTGTCCTAATTGGGATTTATTTGACATGCTCAGGAGTTGGATGAAAGGGAGGGGGTTGGGAAGATTAATAGGACCATTTGGGGTAGGGAGAGAGACATGCTTTATGGAGAAATCTGATAGAGTTGTTTGTCGACAAGAAGGAACTATAGTGGGGACATACTTGGGTTTCCAAATCAAAAGTGAAAAAATCATGAAGTTGTATATACAATGGAAGAGTGAGATAACGGGGGAGGGCGGTACTAGATATGTGTGTGTAAATGGGAAGGATCAAAGAGGTACGATATTCCATGTCGGGATGTAAATGTATTTAGAGGGGCGTGGAGGGGGATATCGGATCACTATTTGGTGGTTGCTAGGATAATGGTGGTGGAAGGAGAGGTGACGGTTAGGGGAAGGGGAGAAAAGAAGAGGAGAGTTGAAGTGATAAAGGTGGAAAATTGGAGGAGACAGTGTGTAAGAGAGGGAGTTTAGGATGAAGGTATGGTGAGGATAGGTGGAGAAACGTGAGAGGGCCTACGGTGGAATTGGTGGAGGTTGGAGGGGATGGAAAGAGATTTTAAGAAGGCATGTAATAGTGATACGAGGCTTAGTAAAGGGTTTATTGTGGAAGTTAAAAAATGGGTGGTGCAAGCAGAAGGAAATGAAGGAGTGAACAATGGTGAGTGAGTGAGTGAAGTGAGGTGGTGTGAAAAAAAGGAAAAAGGAGGCTTAGTATGAAATGGTTGGGAAGTTAGGAGAGAAGATAGTACTGGGAGGGAATATAATAGAAGGGTTTAGATGATGGAAAGCTAAAGAGGACGGTGGAGAGGGCGAAGAGAAGAGCAAGAAGAGGAATGGGTGTTATAGAAGAAGTGACGAAATTTTGAATCGGGGAAGTAAGTATGTTCTGGAAAAGAAGTTAATAAAAAATAGGAAGAATGAAGGAAGGGGTTGGGGGAGAATGGAATTAATGGAGGAGATGGGAAATGGATTAGGAGGAGAGGAATATAGGGTGAGGAAGAGGTGAGGGGAGTATTTTAGTGGATTACTATTGAATGAAGTGGGTGAGGTAGGGGAGGAAGATATAGGCAAAGGATGGTATGAGGATGTAGGAATGAAGTGGGTAGAGGGTAGGGTGGGAGGAGTGAAATTACAGATGAATAAAGGAAAAAAAGGGAAGTCCCCTCAAGGTCTGGCATGGAGTGAGAATGGTATAATGTTGCTAAGAGAAGGGAGGTTTATAGGGGTGGGACGGAAGGCTGCATCACGCGTTATTGAGTAAATACCATAATGTTGGAGGAGGGTGAGACCACAGGATTGTGGAGGACAATGTCTGTTTTTGGTTCCCTGTACTAGGGGAAAAGGTGTGTAGGATTCGGATATGTAAGAGGTGATATTATAGGAGGTCATATTTCTGTTCCTCTAATAAGTGTGGTAACCGAAGAAAGCTCGTATCGGAAGAAAATACTAGATATCGGTGGAGTAAGAGTTAAACGGAGGGAGATAGAAAAGTGCGGAGAAGAACATCGGAGGTATTTGGGTTAGGGAGGGAAGGGTGTGTGACCCAAGTGTTTACACTAAAGAAGCTTGTGGAGAAAAGTATAGAGAGGAAATGGAAGTGTATGGTGTTTTTCCAGATTTAGAGAAAGCTATGAATAGTGTAGTGAATATGGGTGGTGCTCCATGTTGGATGAGCAGTTGCAGGAGAAATGGGTGGGGGGTATTTAGGGAAAGGTACTATAGGTCCGCTTTTTATAGGAATTAGTAGGAATGTGTGTAGAAGTGTAGGAGGGAGAGTGAGAATGTTTGGATGGTGTGTGGATTGGAGGCAGGGGTGTGTAATGTCGCCGTGCTATTCAAATTGTTTATGGAGAGTGTTTGCAGAGGAATGCTGAGGGAGGGGAGAGGGGTGGATTGATGAATGGGAATGATAGAGGGGAAGTGAACATGATACTGTTTGCGGATGATACTGCCTTGAAAACTAGTTGGGCAGAAGAAACGATCTCGGATATGTGATCTGAAGGTATTTTGATGAAGGATGGTGATGTTAGAGAGAATGTGTGGAACAAAAGGGGCTCAAATATATCTGGGTAAGTGTTACGCGCGGAGTGTTTGCGCAGCTATTCAAGTGAAGAGGAGGGGTAGGGGTTAGAGGTTAGAGTAGGGGGTGTAGTATTGGAGGAGTTAAGATTTTTAGATATTTAGGGATGGATTTGGGTAAAAGGGAGAGAAAGTGAATAAATGGAGGAGAATTAGAACCATGGAGTATGAGTGAATTGGAATGAGGCTTTGAGTGGTTCTGAAGATAATATGGAAAGGGGGGTTCTAATCACAGAAAGTTAAGAATAAGTAATGTATTGGAAAAAATCTAGTTGTACCAGCGGTGTTGTATTTATGGGTGTGGAACATCGTGGGGGGTTGATGCCCAGGATTCCAGGAGAGAGATTGGAAGTATCCTTTGTAGATGATATGTCGCGTTTCACGAGCGTGTTGTGGGGTTAGCAGAAGGAGAGATTTAGAGAATTAGTGGTTGGTTGAAGGTGGAGAGATGTGCTTTGGAGGAATGGTCTGGTGGGAAAAGCGGAGAAGGGAATGTTTAAGATGGTATGGGCATCTTGTGAGAATGGAGGAACAGAGATTGGTTATAGGAAAGTTTGGGAGGCGGAGGGGATAGGAGGAGAGGACAGGAGGTGGAAAGACCCAAGAGGAGGTGGATGGGTGTATGGAAGAGGGTCGATGATTTGGGTAGGGAGGGATGAGGAGGGAGATGAGGGTAATGTTCATAATGATTGATAGAGTGGGGTGGAGAGGTGGGTGAGGGCGGATGAGGGGGGGTGATGAGAGAGGCTGTACGACCCACCTACGCTCTAAGCTGGAGACAAAAAGTGTAGTGAAGAAAAAAAAGAAAAAAATATAATATATTATTAAAATAATATATAATATAATATATATATTACTATATTATATATATATTATATATTAGGGTATATTAATTATTATTATATATAGTATTATATATAATATTAATTTATATATATATATATATATATATAAAATTAAATATATATATAATTATATTTTTATATATTCTATATATATATTAATAAGTTTATTTATTATGTAAAATTTACGACAATATAATATATTATATACTCACTTAATTGCCGGAACTATATATATATATATAAATTATGTATGAATCAGTAATATATAATAAGTATTATAATGAAAATAGAATAAATAATAATTGAAATTTAAAAAAAGGATTAGATTTATTTTTTACTCCATCTTGGTCATTATTCATCTCCGCGATCAATTAGAATAGACTGGGACGCTTCGCTACTGATATTATATAATATTATATATTATATATATATATATTCTATATATAATATATAATAATATAATATATATATATTATAAGGATATATATTATTTATATATATAGTATATATATTATATAATATATATATATATCATAATATATATATAAAATGTATCGAACTAACCAGTCTTGATATTTATAAGAGAAGAAGAAATTTTGGTGCTTATCTACATTCTTCAAATTTATTCATTGTTATCACGTAATCCAATTTCTCTCCTAATTTCAAAAAATTTCATTTTATTCCCATATATTATCGTTTAAAATAATGAACTAAATCCATAGAATGAATGTTACGTTAATGTAAAATGAATATGTTGTGAATTATCTGAACAATTACCAAAGAGAAATTCCTGTTGTTAAAAGTTTAATAAAATATTTGTAGCACGAAAGGATAATTTGTAAGATATAAATGGAAAGTTTTTTATAAAATATTTAATATTTAAAAATATTTTTTTAAAAATATGTTGATTTTTATTTAATTTTAAAATACTTCATTTTTAAATTAAAGTATTTATTTTTTTGGTAAGTTTTTAAAATAATTTTTAAAAATAATTAAAAATAATATCGATTTTTTATTTATAAATATTTAAAAATATTAAATTTATTGAGATATACTTTTTTTAGTTATTAATTTTTTGTTTGTATATTTAATTGTTTTTATTTTATTTTAATTTATGTTAAATATATTGCTATTTATTTTTAAATATTTAAAAAGATAACTTTTATTTGGTAATATATTTAAAACTAAATAATTCTAAACGCACATTTTTATTATTTATTTCTTAATTAATACAAAAAAAAATTCATTTCACTGGTAAATATTCATTATACTATTTTAAAACATTAAAAATATTTCATTTTAAATGAATTTTTTTTTAATTCCTTCAATATTTAAAATATTTAATTTCAAACTCACGAAATTTTTTAAATTTCTAAAAATAAGAACTTACATATACCTTGAAATATATATTAATTGAATAATAACTAATATTTTAAGATAATAATCAGTATTTCAAAATAATAATTTTTAATTGTTTTAATAAATTAATAAATCGAATATTTTATAAATATTTATTGAAGTTCTTAAACCAAATAAATTATGAGAAGTCGCAAATTATTTTAAAAGAAAATATCGGACTAAAATGTATTAATATATTTTGATTTTCTGATAATTAAAGCAATTAAATGTTCAAATTTTATTTTATTTCCTATTTTGCAATTAAAATAAATCAAATTCTATAAATAAATTTCTTGTATTACTAATAAATTTATATTTATATTTATTTTTTATATTTATATTTGAATTCACAATTACATTTAAACTTATAGTTATGTTTATAATAACATTTATGCTTATATATATATATACTAGTATAATATATTATATAATATATATATATAATATAGTATATAATATATATATTTATTGTATGTTTAATATATTGAATATTTATATAATAAATATATATATATATTATATATATATTATATATATATTATATATATAATATATATATATATATATTATATATATATATATAATATATATTTGATATTATTATAGATATGTATATAATCTATACAATGTATACCGTTAACACCCCATATAAATATACTAAATATACTATATTAGATATAAATATATATATATATATATATATATAGTATTAGTATTAGTTATAATATATAATATATTATATTATTTTCTGTTTATTATACAATACTACTTATACTATATATATATATATATAA
>JABUQX010011938.1:15000-27500 GCA_015478945.1 Trachelipus rathkii | reverse complement strand
AATATATATATAAGATATATTAAATAGATACTACGTACTAAAGGAACCTCGAGATGAACTACAACGTAAGATACTAAAAGTATGCATTAACGGCGTGAATTACACTTATGAGTAGTGTGACCGATAAACCAAAAACTACACAAGACGTATGCACATAAATATCTAATCATAACTCTAACTAATTTGTAAATATATATATTATATATATATATATATAATATATTGATATGGCGGGATCTTCCACCACAGGGCGGGATCTGCGGGGCCCTCACGTCACTGTAAATGGGTCTACCTACAACTAAAAATTAATAAAACCCCATAAATTCATAAACTTATCTAATTTCTTTATAAACAAAGATGATCTTGGGTGCAGATATGTACATGCCGACAAGTTATCAATTTTATCCTCATCTGTTATCTGTTATGTACTCTGTTTATGTTCTCTGTCCTTTTAAATTTATATACCATGTGCAGTTCAGTTTATCATATATATATATATATATCTATACTATATATATATATATAATATATATATATATATATAAATATTATATATATATAATTATAATATTATATATATATATATATATATATATATATGATGCATGTGCGATAACATGTGTCTCATTAATTGACCTCCCTTTAGTATACAAGTGAAGATGGAATGCAATCAAAAGTGTCTCCACAACTGCCGAAGGACAGATGTGCATTGCACCTGTGGTTGCCAGGCACGCAAGCTTTGCAATTTAAATTTCTTTGTGATCTAGAATTACTCCCGGTTATTTAACCTCAGTGATGATTTCGACTGCCTCAGATCTGAGGAGTCACGTAATTTAGCTCCATTCTTCTTGGAGAGTCACTAAAGATTCTGAGGAGTCACGTAATTTAGCTCCATTCTCTTGGAGAGTCACTACAACAATATTGTTTGGGTTGGTGTCTAGGTTTCTGTTTCGGCACCATTATTAAGCTAGACTTAGGGCATTATGCATAGATTCTATTTTTTCCTCTGTGTACGTGTTTACCCTTATTCCTGATTATCAATTACAATACATAACCACCTTATTCCACAATAGGAGCGACAACTTCTTAAGGCACCCTTCATGGCAAAACAGTGATCATCTTCCCCTCCCTTTCGGTCTAGCAGTGATTGGCGAGGACTTAATGCATTTGTCAGTTTATGCTTTACTTTTTAATACCTGTTGTCAAAGGCCTCCTGTATATCCAGAAAAGCGACATTTTACAACATTCTTGAGTTGAGCATGAAGCCCAATTTGTATTTATATGGTCACATTGGTATGGTTGAGTTAAATTTAAATTTTTATTAATGTTTACTCTTATATTAATCAAGCGCCCTTTAAATTTGCATTAAATTATATAAGCGAGTGGAATATGAGCATTATACTGACGGAGTTCGGATGCGTGTGTTGCTATGTGGCGCCTCAAACAAAAGGTCAGTCGACAGTCTCTTACGATGTTAAGTTTGTGAATAGGGATTATATGTATCTTTAAGAGGAATAACTACAACTTGTAGTGTATATTGGAAATTGAATCCAGAGTAGAAGAGGCTCGTAGGGCTATGTTGACATGAAGAGAGGTATGAAACGCGGCTCCCTAGCTAAGTAAGAGGAAAAGTTGAGAGAGTCTGCCCGAGTGTCCTTTAAATGTAGCATACTGGAAATACTGGAACAACATCAATATGGGAATTCAACATAATAGAAGTGCAATCTTTAACTATGTCATGACTTCCTACATCTGCGTGTCTGGTGTTGGTGTAGGGTGATTTACACCACTGTTCTCATCGTTCTGGATACTCATAATGCGACACCACTATCATGATATGACGTAGATAGTGGTATCTTTCGATAGTCTCTGTGCTTGTTTTGTGTGTGATCTCCTCTCGGCCATACAGCCTGTCAGAGTAGCTCTTTGTCGTGTGTCTTGACGCTTCGATTGTGCTCGTATATGAGTGATGTCTGTGGTTGGATAGCAGCCATTGAGTGCTTAAACAGAGCAATGTGAGAATGCAATTGAGAAGTCTAGTGGTTACGCGGGCTTGATCTGAACAGGCTCGCTCGCGATTCAGAATTTGCCCATGTAGGACCTGCCGACGGAAAATTGTATCTCTCAAGAAGTTCATTCAACTATAACAAGTTCAATGTCGCTCTCGTATAATCTTATGATAGGCGTTAAATCACTGACGTTGATCTTTATGATGTTCATAATGTTTACCATGCTGTATTGCTAACCTCGCGCGCAAAATTCTCGCTCTCACACACCTTTTATGCCTGGATTGTTGTAAAAGGCCTTTAAGGGTTTGTGATCCTCTAGGTGACAAGAGCCTATTGAACAATTCCACCAGTTACATATATATTACGGGTTTCCACTCTATTTAAGATGGGACAGCTGTTTTCTTCATCACCATAGTGCGAGATTCGCTGTAGCACTTTCTGCTCACTTATATCTTTTTATAATCCTCTATGTCCTGTTTTAAGAGCTCTTTGTACTGTTCATTTTCGCATGTCGTGTTTCTCGATCATGAGCTTGCTGTCCTGCTAAACTTCGATAGTGTTGATGTTAGTGTCTGTATCGTATGAAAAGGACCCTCAGTACAACACAATTCGGATCATTTGTAAGGCTTGTGCTTGTTTCTAGTGGATTTTACAATCTTGAGCTAGTGTAACTGTTCTCGAAATACCTCTGACCTAGTTTGATTTTGAGTGAGGTGATTTGTTTCGCTTTATCACAAGCATATAACATCTTATTCAGCAAGTGTATTAGTCATGAACTTTAAATACAAGCCTTCAGAGACGTACATCTCTATGTGAATCATAGCCGGATTATCCCACACAGGGGTTGAAGGGACATTTGTAAATGGTTAAACTGAGTTTTCACAAAACATATTCTATGTATTGTGATCGTTTGACTTAGTTACATTGACATTAGAACTGACACCGTAGGCTACTCTTTGTTACTTACGTCTCTCGCGGCGTATTATTAGACTGGACGATCTGCGTATGTACAAAAAATGAGTGTTGCGAAAGGTAAATATCCTGAGTGGGGTGCAAATGCAACGATCGGATACTTTAGATCTGCAATAGTTCCTGTTCGACCGACAATTCATAGAGGAGGATTTAATTATTAATCGAGAATAAACTGCAAGAGACAACAACCGCAATGAAAAATGTTATGCATCGCACATTTAATAATCCAGTTTAATGGAAAACCTACTGGCTATTTCCTCAGTTCAGAAACACTAAACGACCCGGAAGCGCGCTCTGATGCGATCGCAAGGCGATGAACGATATTCGCGCGCTCCCTTTTTTGTGACGAAGAAAGTGTGCGTAACATGGAGAGTCGCGTTAGTACGAGACCGTGTAGCATCTGAAATGATAGAACGCGCAGGTTGATTTTACAGAGGACTAGGTGCATGACGACGCTTGTTTCCTGTCTGGTGTCTCTCCCATCAGTCTGCGGCGCAATCCGCACTAAGGTTATAGGTTCAAATTTTAGTCCATTTATCCAACTATACACACGCTAACAGATACAGCTACAGAGACGGAGTGTGAGAGGATGGGAACTGGCAAAGAAGGAGATCTAAATGACTAG
Organism: Trachelipus rathkii; assembly: GCA_015478945.1. Lineage (NCBI taxonomy): Eukaryota > Metazoa > Arthropoda > Malacostraca > Isopoda > Trachelipodidae > Trachelipus > Trachelipus rathkii. The sequence continues at coordinate 23,894 of JABUQX010011938.1, read as the reverse complement.
CAGCCAATCGTTTTAAACTCTTTCATTAGAGGTTAATATTGCACAATTTCCCTTGTGTAAATACGCCTCGTAAGAAGCAAGAACATGATGTTTTATTACGACGAAATATATCTTTTCTGATATTTCATGATATGCATAAAAGCAAACATGCTGACAACCGAATAAATATATCTTTGGCGAGTTTTTTAGTACGGTAGTCCAGAGAAAATAATAGCATGTGTTTGTCGGGGGGGCCTATGCTTGGGGACGGGATAGTAGTTTGGTTATATGTACCTCTTGCACACTAGTTATGCTTAGAAAAATTATGAATATAGAATCAAGCAAATCGTTATATATCTATTACCTCGGATACACGAAGTGGTGGGATGGGCGAGATGCTGTCTGAGCCGTGGGAGTGGGCAAAATACGACATGCTCGCTCTGCCGTTGTCTCAGGGGAGTGAGGAAGATATGATACTGCCGCATGAGGACTCATGGTAAGGTACTGTTCCACAGGCTAATGTAAGAAGTACATATTCGGTTTGTTCTGTTTGTCGTAGAGAGAGGCAGTTTTCAATTTTATGGGAAGGACACCAAGTAGAAGGCCTCCGGCTCTATCTAAGCTATTAAGGTTATTTGGTTCGGAGTCAATGGGGTGACATGGATGTGGCAGTGGACAGTACGGTTGTCTTGAGGAAGCGAACGAGCAAGCGTACTTACTATGGTAGATCCGACTCACTCGGTAATGTAAATTTCTCTCTAATTGCAATCCGCATAAGCGGCACGTATGAGCGCCTGGCGCGTTTATGCTTGATGTGGAGCAGCCCAAGCTGTTTTATCTCGTCGTAGTCTGATGACTTTTTTCTGTACTATTTATCGCGAGCTGCCGATGAGGGAATACTAAACCTTCAGCATATTTTTAATTATTTGTAGATTTAAACTTATTGTGCGCAGACTGGTCTTGTTGAGATTCTATCTTTGAATCTTAGGGGCAGACTTAATATTACCGTGAATAGCGTTGATCCGACCCTCTAGATTCGATAATATAAAAAGATATACTACATTGTTCATCACATTCTGTACCGGGATTATCGTACTCGTCTTTTTTTCGGATCGTACATGAATATAGTGAGCCCTTTATCACGATGCCATTTGAATCATACTTTGAAACATTATAATGACCATTTTTGAATAAACCATTGAACTGAATAGGTATTAAGAGGAAGTAAAATAATGCTATGGGGCCCTATGTTTCTGGGTTCATAGTAAACATGAATTTTAAAATTACTCACATGCATTCGATACGCTGATAGGTTTGCACAGAAAGTTGTTGATTATGGTTCACTTTAAGCATTTAATATACTTGGGAGCTCATTAAGGGCACTTCATGCCTGGGATAGTTTTTCTCCTAACATATCTGGATGAACAAGTCATTATCAAATATTCTAAACGGCTCGCGAGAACATACTATACACACGAAAGACAACATATAGAAAAATATGTATTCACACAATAGTGGCTGTACATAGTTCTGCAATTATTCGTGTCAATAGAAAGCTTAAGATGATGATTAACAGTTCATCACGCGATCTGCGCAATTGCTAGTTCAATTGGTAGTTGTCAGTTTCAGCAAGAGGCGCACTAACTCCTGTGTATTCGTTATGTTGTATGAATTTGTGAGAAAAATCACAACGGCTGGATCCGCTTATAATTCATAATGGCTTTAGGCAACAGCGCGTAAAAGAACTAACGAGGAGGGCCAAACAGAGTGTAATTACTTTTTAAGTCACGAAAATAGAATAAAAACTGAGTAAAGCGATGCAAGGGTCATCTCGTGAGCTGAGTTATCTGTGGAACTGACACTGTTTCGTAGGCTTTAACAGGTTAAAATCATGATGAATCCGAGCTCGAGACAAGTTTATCCCACGTATGAAGCTATTTTTTAATTAGTCATAGGTTCTCCTCTTGAATTATGATATTCTTACTCGTTTCAATACAAGAGTTCTGAAAACTTTATATCAATGCTCGCGAAGATATATAACAAATGACTCAGCATAGAATTTATCATCAGTCTAGGATGGCAGCTTAATATATATTAAGTAATGATAGAGAGATAAGAAAAGGAGAATGAAGTATAGACTATATATTATATATATATATAATTATGAGCAAACCCAAAAAGTAATTTATAAGATATTATTTTAATATTTGTATATCGATATTTTATATTAAATTACATATAATAATTTATATATGTCGATACTATTAAAATAGATATATATATATTAATAGATCGTTACCTAAAAAATCGCACTAATATGTCGACATATCGGTGCATAAAAATTTATTGATGTTTAATGGACTTTCGGTTACCAGCCCACACAGCGAAAAAGAAGACAGTAAATTGAAAAGTTGAAAAAGAAAAAGAAGAGAACAAAAAGAAAGGGAAGAGGAAAACAGCAAACTCTAAAACAACCAAAACAACAACGAGAGATAGAAAACAACGAAACTAACCTGCCAGATATACTAAAGTATCGAGGTACAATTGGCACAGGGTACTGTGAGGAAGAGTAAGTCTGTCTCTGATCTGTTTTCAAGCAGCTTCATAGAATAAAATTAAACAAAGCTATTCCGATAACAACACACCGCTTCTCGCAAAATCTTAAGTACTCCCTTATACTTAGTAGACAGATTGGGACGTTCACCTATCTATAAAACTCTCATTCAGAAACAATAGGGACGATCGGCACAAATATAGAATAAAAATAATAATATAATATTAAACCATAATAGTGAGTATCGAGATAAATTGGATGAATATATCAGTCAGGTATAAGTATATATTCTTATATATTATATATTCACTACCTATGATATTAGTAATACCCTGATAAATATCTACCCGAATATTAGATAAATATATAGTATTATCATGTGTGAGCTATATGATATCTATTATATAGTGAATTTTGAGGTATCCTTCGGTTGCAAGCACTAAATCTATGGCTTTTAATACAAAGTTCTGTCATGAGTCGTATATACACTCATGGCTACACGTATTTTAATACAATTAATTAATTAGAAACACAAAAAATTCAATGATCTATTTCCACATGAGTACGTGAGAGGTTCGAGAATGAAGAAACAGTCAGATAGCTAATTCAGCTTGTTCTGAGCACGGCTCGTTCGGTAGTCTATGGTAATACAAACACAACCAACTCATGGGATGGAGAAACTAAGATAAAAAACAAAAAGATTAAAAATGCGCTTTGGTAGTTAAATATCATAGACGGACCGAACGAAGCCTTTCACTATCTAGCCAGAAAGCGCAAGCCATATCGCCGAGTTTGCCATTTTTCACGGCTTAAGACTTTGTTTTTAATTTTTAATGTGTTAATTAAATAGAAGACTCATGTTGTTATAAGATTAAAAGTAAAATCTTTAAAACCAAGATTTTGCTTGCAACCAAGGGTAATAAAAATTATCTACATATAAAACTACGTAGAAAGTAGTAGCACTCAATCGAAACATTAGTTCTATATATAAGTACTCAGTAATAAAATATCCAAATAAACATCAAATACTAATTATACGTAGTAATAATAACTTATTATATCTTTATATATAATATCTAACTATATTATATATAATATCATATATATTTATATATATTACTATATTATATAAATATACTATAATTAGGCTGGCCAGATGTCCTACTTATAATAATTAGTACTATATTAATAATATTTATTATATGATTATAATTATTATATATGACCTTATCATGGTCTTTCATGTGCAGCTTAGATATGTTTTTAAGTTCCAATATATTAGTTAGATATGTATGATGTTAACTAGCATTAAAGGTTGAGTAAAGATGCAATCGAGAATGTGAGTTACGTTAATATTGACACTGCATTACGGATAAATTAATATTCTGATTAAAAAGATAAGCACCAAACAAGAAATCTAGAACGTTCATTTTTGCTCATGATCTTTTACCAGGTTCGGAGATAATTTAAGAATTAACAACACGCCTTTGTAGTGCTGACCAAGTTTGAAGAACTTCAAGGTCGGTATGAATAAGAGTAAAAAAGAATATGTTTTTTGGGTAATAAATGTTATTGGGTTTTTGTTTTTCATAACTATATATTTTGTGTATGACATAGCAACATATTGCCATCGCTGTAATTTAAGAAGGGCAGTAAACCGCTACCTAACCCTATATGGGGGTTCGACTTCGATTGCACGGTAAACACGAAACCTAATATATTGCAGCTCGACCGACTTCGTTCTGAGTAAATTTCGGGCCCCACAGTAATCTACTATGAATCAACTTTGTGCGCCCGGACCGACCACCGCACGTAACACTTCTGTCAGGTTAAGATTTGTTGCAGAGTTACAGAAGAATTCGACAGGACAATCCAGACAATTTGGGCGCCAAATTGTCTGGGTTGTCTTGCAGAATTTTTAGAGCTTATAAACTTTTAACATCTTCAACATTTAATTTATTCCAGAGCAACATCTTTTATAAACCACCAACAGGTTGCTTGGAGAGGCCTTTCTCGTCGCCAAATAGCATCGGATGTGGACTTCGTCATTGCAGGTGTCTAGTTTATTTAAAGGGTCTTTACCCATCTCCAACTACCAGCGCGAAGTCTCGGTTAAGGAACCTTCATGTATCAATTTCTAGAAGTTTTTGGGTGTTAGAAAGTATATTGTATACCTGGCCAATGATTTAAAATCAGATAGTTTTTTTCAGAGTGAAGGATATTTTGCCAACTTGTTTGAGGCCCTCGGTTATTTATTCCTACTCTTGTGACGGCACTGCCAAAAGGCCGCTAAATGTGGGGTCAGATCAGGCCTTTACTGTGCAAGAACAATATTGCTAAAATCTGATCTAGTTTATTTTAGAAAATAAGAGTGAAATAACTTCACCTGAAAATTCAGCTAGCTATCAGGACCTATTCTGCAGAGTCAGAGCATTGATATGAATCTCAAAGAGTTTAAAGGTGTTGTCTCTCGGCGTCGGTTTGCGTTGATGCGAATGTTCTCGTTGAGCTTCGTTTATTTCCTAATATCAAAGCCACAACTTAAACTTGATGGTTCCTCAATCAGCTTATATAAGTTTAATTTGATTTCAGATTTTTAATTTATTTATTATATTTCTTATATAAACCAGTATTTTACTTGTAATTCAAACACTTTTTGTTGACTTTTTCAGTTTAATTGTTATTTATTGGAGCGTATATTACGTTAATAAATTCCTTTATCTTATTTTTTAAAAGATGCATAACCTACGAATCATTGTCTCTTTAAATACATTAAGAAAAGACATGCAGTTAGTTATTCATCGTTATTATACATTGCCTCCGGAGAATTGGTCAACTAAGACGGTGGTAATGTAGTGTAGTTTTATTATAATTATTATTGTTATTGTTATATATTAAATTTTAGTTTGTTTTTATAATTTTTTCCTTTTTATTTTTTATTTTTATTTTTTGTCAATTTTTTTATGTTGTTATTCTTATTTTTATTATTGATGTTAGATTGAGGGACTTCATTTTATTTTGTTTGAATACTTTTTATTATTATTATTTTAGTTTTATTTATTATTAGTATTATTCATTATTATTATATGTATTATTATTATTATTGATGTATTATTTATTATTATTATTATTATTATTATGTATTATTTTATTATTATTGTATTATTATTATTTTAATTTTCAACTTTCATAATATTCATTTTTACTGTAATTTTTAATTATGTTTTAGGTTGATGATGGGTTTGGGATAAACCCGAAACGTCCCTATTAAATGATATCAAGGCTTTTGTTCGTCTTTTTGTTTCTATGTAAAGTTGACGGTCTCACTTAAGAACGAATCTATTTTGGATTCTATTATACTAGTATAGTTACGTATATCTAGATTATGATATAGTATATATATATATATATATATATATAATATATATACTTGATAATAGTAATATATATCATATATATTATAGTATATAATAAATTATATATATATAATATATACTATATATATATATATATATATATAGTATATATATATATAGTATATATTAGATATATATATATATATATATTATATATTTATATATTATAGATTATAGTATATATATATATAATAATATATATATTATATATAGATAATAATAACTGAGAATGCATTTTCAAAAAGCAGAATTTATTAATTAAATTTAGAAAAGTAAAACAAAAATTTATTGTTCGTAAAAAACTTCAATTTTTTAACTCTTTCAAAAAGAAAAACAAGAATAAAATGAAAATCAGACAAATTAATTTAACTATAAGAATAGTCTATTGATGATCAATGCCTTACCATTATTTTCTGGAACCATTAAAAAGGATATTAAAATAATTTTGGCATGCTTCGATTAGTTTTATTTTACGAAGCCGTTGCTAAGCCAGTGATAGTAAAATTTAAGAAGCGGATAGGCCTCGTTGTGATGCCTGTGCAAGATGTTGTACGGTTATTGGTCATGAAAATAGCACCTTGCGAATTGGCGCTCGTTTATTCTTTATTACTCTTTTAACTTTAATGTAGCCTAGGATCCCTTCTTCTTCTTCTTCTCTTCTTTTTTTTTTTGATTTCACTTATAGCACATCTTTTTCTTATAAACGTCAATATATTTTTATAATGCTTAAAATAGATTTTCTTTTCTTACCCAATTTTCTGAAAAGATGTAATTTAAGTGAAAAGTAATTTGAATCGTATTAATTACTTCAATAGGTCTAATTCATAATTAATATACTGATTGGGCTCTGAAAATGCGTGTGTGATAATTCTGTTTACACTATTTCCTATTATAATACAACTTGATAATGTTCACTCGCTTGATTTCAAAATTTTTGTAACCAAACTTATTTTGAAACTCTGTTAATTTTCAACCATTTCAGTATCTTACTCAGTTATCTCTCAATATCTTCTCTCACAATGATAGTTTCTTAGCCTTTACGATTAAAACTCAAGGTTGCAAGTTCATCTAACAAATTAATTATTCGAGTTAGAGTCTATAGGGGTTCAACTGACCATCCGAATTGAATTCAACGTCTAACGCTGCTTTATCTTTCAAAGGGAGAGGAGGAGCACCAAAGTGAGGCGTTTGGATAAAAAAATTAATAATGTCGGATGGTTAGGAAGAGTAAATAAGATTCACCAGAAGATGGGTGTAACTGAAATCCACTGCAAACATTAGACTACAATACCTGTATAGAAGAAGATGGGAGGAAAAGTAGGCCAGAATGATATGACAGGCAAGAAAGTATTGTCAACAGAAGAATTTTATCAGAGGAGACCAAGCAGGTTAAATCGTTAAAAATCGTAAAGAACTAGCACGATTTTGTTTAAAGGGAAGTGTTTTTCAGTGTCTTTCTTTCATAGAAATAAGTGATTAAACCGGGCAAATCATGTAAATTAGTAATCTAAATTACTCCTCTCTACTTTTTCTGAACGCTCAAACCGTAACAATCTCCAATACGAGCACGTAAACAATCAATCCAACATATGGTTGAGACAAAAATCACACATCAAAGTGCGAACAATTCGCGCGAACTGGTGGACTGCGCGGTCAGCATGATCGGTCACGCATATTTTTTTTTTTTAGGTTGTTCGCTTAAAGTTGAGGACACATCAAAGGGAACAGGAATTGGAAAGCGATCAATCCAAGCTGAAAAGTAGCTTGTCACGATGAAAGCAGCTCACGCCGTTCAATTTGTTTTGATGTGGCTAATCTAGTTCGTCGAACAGTTCGCCTACGTTTTCGTCTACACTGACGCTCGCGTTGCCGGTCGAGCATAGTTCCTCGGCGTCTTTCGTGTCTCGTCTGCACTTGGCGCCTCGCGGTTCTCGTCGGCCGAGACTAGGCGCTCGCAGTTCCGCGTTCCTCGTCTGCACTTGGCGCTTCGCTTCGCGAGTTTGTCCGCTCGTGGCGACGCGGTTCCGCTTTGTTTGAGCGTATTAACCTTTGATAACCACCTTTACGGCAATATGTCGGGGGGAAAAACATATCAATTAGATTTTAAAATTGCCTCTTTCCCAGAATTTATTAAGAATCCCCAAGGTCTCAAATTCATCTAAAATGGGCTCTTTACTATCAGCACTGCCGGTAGCACTGATCCAAGTGATAAAAAATATTTGGATCATATCCAGCATTTACCATGTATTTCCATCAGCTTGAAACATTTTTCTCAAGGCTTCCGTTTTACTGTGTACTTACGTTACACAACACAAACACACGAGCAGCATAAAACACACCACAAACACACCTACCACAACACATCAACGGAAGAACCACCAGTTCACACACACCACACCACACACATACCTATATATATATACTTATATATATATATATAATATATATATATATATATATATATATATAATATATATATATATAATATATATAGTATATGAGTATAGTATATATAATACAGGTGGTTACTGCTTGACATACGAGTGCCGCAATGGTGACGAAGATTTTCCGAGATACAAAGTTGTCACTCGGTCGATTTTTTGTCTTTGAAAGTTGCGAGTCAAATTTGAAGGTCACGGAACAAGCCGCTAGAGACTTCAGAGTATTATTGAAAGACGAAGCACCAGAAAAAGTTGCAACTTGTCGTGACGAAGGTTCTATTTGATAACCCTTGCCTAAACTCATTTGCAAAACATTCTGAAGGGAACAAGAAACACAAACTTCTTTTGGACAGAGTTTATTATTGAAGGCGTGCAAGTGTAAGTGAGGAAGGCGCGGTAGCGAAAAAGCCAAAAGAACCAGTTGAAGAAGAATTATATTAGTGCTAAAGTTGTCTTGATATCAATGTAAACATACGCACTTTATAAAAACCAGTTTTGTTTTCT